>BQNB010049160.1:4082-30247 GCA_026074375.1 Tanacetum coccineum | reverse complement strand
CTGCACCATGGTTTCCGGCATGGCAAATATCCCAAATACGTAGATGACGGTGGCCGGAGGGATGTACTACTTGGTAATGACGATGAGGATAGACTTTAATTTGGTGATGAACTTGTTGATAGTTTGTTTTTGTTGTAATTGTTTGAGGATGAGTACCTATTGAACCTTTTTTCACCTAACAATTATGATAAAGAGCCATTCTAATCCGTGCGATACAATATTTTTGCTTTAAAATATACTATTGAACTTTTACTTATGATAAACTCAACCTTTTTTTATTTGTTATTATAAATTAATATCACAAACCACATAATTATTCTACATACAGAAAAAAAAAGACATTGCGAGGCGTGAATATTTTTCTTTTCAATAATAATTCAATTACACACCATCTTTTAATTTTAATCCTTTTCAAAAAGCATCCACAAACAACTACTTGGTAGAAGCAATCAAAACATGCGTAAATTACATAATTGTTCGCATAATATCATGCAAGCATTATCCTTTATCAATCAATAATCGTTTTTATTGGGTTGAATAGTAAAGCCCCTCATCAAATATTCTTGTAACTTATCAATGAAGCAATGTGCTATACTGTTTTCGGATGTGCAGTGCCTAACGTTACCTGAAAGAAACATATGTTATATGTTTGTATGAATGTCTAACATAATGATAATGCTAAGACTTGTTACGTTACCTTCTCATCAGAAATGACGTACTCCGTGCTCATGTATTTACCATAAGTATTACTAAAATCTCATTTTCGACAGACCATGACAATTATGAGAGCATCAACATCTCTTTCCAGGTGGTCAAGAAAATTCGTGGGCTCCCTTCCTTATGCATAACAATATGATTTTTAGCCATGTGTGGACATAATATATTTTGCAGTGGATGGTTTTGAAAGTAGTATACGTAGCAATTTATAGGGGCAATGTGGTTGTAACTAGTCTCACGTTTATGTGAAAAACTAATAAAAAGAGAGATTTTAATTTCATTGGATTAGGTAAGATACATAAAGATCATGTTTTTCTCAAAGATCAAATAGGGTGATCTCCACTATCCATTCCATTTGCATCCAGTGGCTCTAGTTAGATCTAAAATCTACACTTGAAGGGCATTTTTGTCAATTATAAAGCCAATTTCTCCTTCTTTTCTACCCCTCATTCACAGATCGCTAAAAAAATAAGGCTTCACAAAGTATTTTATCCACACACACACACACACACACACACACACACACACACACACACACACAAACAAACACATAATCAAATGATCAAAAATCGAATTCACTAATTAAATTCGTCATCTATCATTAAATTCATTCAAAACCGTTCAATTACTATCAAGTTAATCACAACATATTCATAATCAAACACAATAATGCAAATCACAGCTTGAAATTCACGAAAATCATCTAAGACATAGATTGTGAGTATTGAATGAGTTTAGAGTGTTGATTCATATAGAAGGTATGAATGCTGAAGATTTTAAACAAGTTTAGATGTTTGAAGGTCTCCAGGTATGAGTTTGATGTTCATATTGTTGAAGAATCAGATCTAGATTATGAAAACGAAGTGTTAGAACCTGTTAAAGGCAAATCACGTGTGATTAGCATATATATCTCTACATTATATATAACACGAGGCATTTGACCATTTTATGCCACATTATAATGCCATGTCACCATGAATGTCATGTCATCAGTTTTTTTTGTAAATTTCATTTTTTAATGTTTTTATTTGTCATCAGTTTTTTTATTTTTTTTTTAAATTTCGTTTTTATTAATTTTTTTATTGTAAAATTCGGTTTTTAAAAAATTAGCAAATTATGTTCATTGCAAGATTTGAATATAGGTCTCCTAATTTAGCAAACAAACACCTTAACCAATGAACTAGGCTAGAAGTTGTGATAGACAATGAAAATCAAATATGTGTTATGGTTTAAAAAAACATAACAGCCCGTAAATATTTTGATAAAATTCTACATGTATTCTTAAGATATTAATAAAAAAACATCGGCTCTTATAATTTAAGGTTTATATTTGTCATTCCAGGAAAACAGGTTCTCTTCTCCAGGATAAACCCTATATGTATCTTATTAATGATAAAATTCTATTGCTTTTAATTTTTTTTAGGTACATGGCTGTATCAAAAGCTCTTGATTGTAATAAGGTATGCAATTTTAAATGGGGTTTTACAATTTATATTGTGTATTGAATACTATTTGATGTTTTTGTATGGTCAGAATCTTTGAATGTAATAGAGAAAAGGAAGCCCTAGCCATAGCTTGAGTTTTACATAAGCATGGAATTCCATTGTTATTGCACGTGACATTGGAATCCAAAGTTCTTGATTCTAATAAGGTAAAAACACAAGATCTACTTATCGTTGATTGGTAACGTCTTTTTAATGCAGGTATGAGAAAAGTTACATGCATCGAGATGTGGTAACTCATATTGCTGTTTCATATATTTAACAATTTTGTTCAAGTTTATACATCCTTAATTCATGATTGTTATGATCATTTATAGGCAGCTCTATAATCACGTCATTATGATTGACTACTCCCCTTTGTTATTTCCTAATTTCACACATGTCTTCTGTGATCAGACATCAACTATGGATATTGGTAACCACCAAATCAGGGTTAACGCGTAAACTACTTAGTTAGTGACGACTCACGCTACATGACCGAAACCACGATATTTGTTGATGGTGCGCAGTCTGTTATAAGGCCGTGTATGAAAGCTTTCATGTGAGATTTGAATCTCTGTTAAACAAAGTATTGTAATTTTGAAATGGTTTATATAATAAAGGTTTTTAATTTGTGTCATCAGATACTTTGGCCGATTGGATTACTGTTAAATTTTTATACGAATGAGTTAAAATAAATTCAATTCTAAGTAGCATCACAATAGAAATCGTTGCCCCTCTTTGTGCAAACTAATGTCCACTATATCAAAGAAGACATTAGTTTGATCGAGAGGCATAGGATCAACTTATATAGAGCCAAAGATAGGTATATGGCGATAATGATGCATATTAGAAAATTATTCAACTAACGTAGCTCCTAGACCTTTCACACACATGTTCGGAATCCAAGTTCAGATGTGAGGTTGGTATTTCAGAATGCCATGAAATATAATGATGTGTATTTTATAAAATATAATGATGACAATATGTGATCTTGATTGATTCCAAGACATAAGATCCGAGTTGATTGATGAAGAGCCTAAAATTGTTGATGCTGAAGATTTAGATTAAGTCATACCGCCTGGTGATGAACCGGAAACTATACTTAAGGTATGTTTCTAAATGGAAACAAACTTTATTTGATTTTTGTGGCTTCAAAAGCCTTTATGTTTTGCAAAGACCTAAAAAGTATCACATCGTCACTTTTAGTACTTACATCCAAACACTCCCTTAACCTCTATTCTCTTTGACTTTCTTTCTCATGAACGGTGGGATCGTTGCGATGACCAAAAGATGATTATGGCATGGAATAACGGAGATCTTCCTTTGCACAATGGAGTTCTTCCCCCGTTTTTGTATAGGAAAGGTTTCCACACCCTTTGGGTCGTTAATGAGGCTTTTTAGGTTTGTATTTGATGCAAGTTGGACCATTTCAAGTTTCTTTATTAGTAATCCTGATGATGGCGATGCAATGGAAGCAAGAAACTAGGAAAATGTCAGAATTTCTCATTCCCATGCGATGCATGATGAAGAGGTTAGGAACTGAACAAAATCTAACAAATCCTTATCCTTAATAAAGGGGTGTTGACAATTCTAGACACTGTCTATCATAAACCAAAAATTATATTCCTATGACCAGATAGTGAATAACAACGGTCATAAGTGATATACTGCAGTCGTGTTGAAGTATACTTCCTAGATAAGCCTCTACGATATAGAGTTTCAGAGCATGTAACAAGGACCAAAACGATTAAACATCAGCTGGTTTCTCGATCCTACATGGCTATATCTATCTAAGCAAATGTATTTAATAACATTTATGCTTAGCCAGCCTCATTACTTTAATAGAATGAATTAACTAGCATGATGTCAGTAAGGAGTTCTCTTTAAATGCAACTTCAAATGAAAAGAGTCACTTATAAAATCAACTTCTAAATGAATCCTTACTATTCAATTAATTTGTTTCTTATTCCTTAAATGTTCATGACACTACATGTGGAGTGGTTAAGCAAATACTCCGTAGTGGTTTCTTAAAATATTGCAACACTTTTATCAGAAGTACTTTAAAATATTAAAAATAGTTATTTTCTCTCAAGTCAAAAAAAACTGCAAATGATATAACAGTTAGACATTTTAACTTTTCTTCATAGCTTGAGTCCAGAGGCTACCGCTAATTATTAAGAGGAAATAAGCAGTGATCTTCTCTCTTTTGTTGGTTATATAGGATGAAAGAAAGAAGATGGTGTTGACTGTTCAATGGAAGCAAATGCAAATGGGAAAAGCAAGAGGATTGTCAAAGCAGAAAAAAGGGCCACTTACATAGCACCATTGCTGAAGGCTCGCCCCTTATTGGCAATTTGCTTTTGCTCCGCATCAGGTTCATTCTCAAGCATCGCCACAACACACCCACAAGAACTAATTAAAAAGTACAAATTACTTATAACTCTTCACACTTTTAACTTCAGAGAAGTTAAATAATTCCATGTTTTTAAAGTCTAAACATATTAGCAAAAGATTCTTAGTATTAAGTGCGTATGAAGCATGAACTTTTTTGTAAAGCATGTATACATTTTCATCTTCATATATTATTTGCTCCGTGATCATAATTTAGGAACCTTGGTGAAGCACAAAAATCTTTTTTTAGTCTTAGACTTTTAATTTATGTAGCACAATTTGTAATTTCGATGTATGCTGAAAGTTTATACGGAATTTCTCCCAACCGTTACATACTCCTGCGGACCAATTCTAAAAAAACTAAAGGTACAGTGTGCGATTTGATTCTTTATTACATGTTGCAACTGGACGATGGAAGTGCTGCACTTTTAAGAATTTAATTGTCACTTTTGCAGATAAGTTGTGTTGTTTGAAGTGATAGATATATTTCTGTGGTCTTTCTATCTAGGTTCTTTATTGCTTTTGTTGGAGTCCTAAATTGTATCAGAAGAGGTTCATTGTTCCAAGTGAAAGTTCTACCCACGAACCTGTAAACGTTCCTACCGCAAGTTCAAATTTAGTACACAAACCTGTAAGTGCAGAAAACTCTTATAAAGTTTATCAGATTTAATCAATGTGATCAGTTACTTTTATGGATGCTATTGTATGATACGTCTTATGTTTCATTTTAATAGTATATTGTGAAAAGCTTGGATCAGCCTATGTCAGAAACGACATTTCTCTTATTCTACATACCCTACCCCATTGATACCTTCCATAAAACAAAATATTTGGCACAAATAAGTTCTTTAGGCTTAACATGTTTGGATGCTAAAACCAATTAGTTTTTTGGATTCTGATAAGCTAATAAGCTTACCCAAACACCCTTCTCTAATGTGCATTAAGTTTGTTTTGACATTAGTATTTTCCACAAATTGAAACAATACTAATTATACTGATATAAGCAGAAGTATAGCACCAGCTGAGGTACCTGCAATAACAAATATGATTAACCTAAATATATATAGCACGTAGACACAGTTACGCGGTTTCTCATGGTGTATAGCTGAACTGAAAAGGATTTAAACGTTACCTACCTACAACAATCTTTATAATCTTTGACTGCTCTATTTAAGATTGGGTTTGATATGCTAATTTGGACATTAAAAAATGTTACTGCATCTATGTCAAGATTCAGATTCATGCTTCTTTTTTTTCTCGCTAATTATGACTAATTTGTCTGCAAAATCATACCCCAGCGTCCCCTACAAAGAGGTTATCAATCTCTTCTGCAGTGTCCATCCAGCTAACCTAGAATGTACATTTAAATCCTAAATAATCAGCTACAGATGTAAAGTGGATTAAATTTACAAATTTATTAGTGACTAAAACTTACATATTTAACTAAAACAGGAATTGAACCCTCAACGACACTTTTGTAGTGTTTTTCTTTGACCATTAAAACCAGATTCTTTGTCACATCTAATATTCTCTGTACAGCGAAGCAATATATGTATTAGTATTGACTTCACATTAATAAACTCGAAATGTAAAATGGTTGAAAACTTTTAACTGACCTTCTCCTCGAATAGAGACACCTCTCCCTGACGTATTTGACGCCCAATTACTGCTGTTAGACTTCCTTCTTCCATAATGCCAGCGTCATTGAATGCAATATCAATCTAAACATGTGCCACTTCAATCTAATTCCAAAGGAAAACTGATTACAAGTAACCATAAATCTTCAATGGAGTATGTAATCAATCCGATCCAGGATTGTATTTTGTGTACTTCAATCGGGGGATAGTATCAAGAAAAAGTTATCATTTCTTCCATTAAGTATGTAACTAAAACCTATTATAGAATAGTACAAAAAAAGCTTAAGGTAATGTATAGAAGCCTAATGAGCAGATTATTACTATATTTAGTTACAACCCCTTTGCAGTTCCCTTCTTTGTAGTTCAGTCGATTATTCTTGTCATCTTCTTTTTGTGTATATCTGAACCATATTCATATCTTATTTAGGAGCCAATAAACCACTCTGTGCCTATAGACTTCTACCAAGGAACTCGAGTACTTGACGAAACTATTCTCTATTTTGGGATACCAACATAAGCATTTAAGTTATGTTACACAAGTAAATGTTATTGTGCCAAGCTTCTTACTTTGGAAAGTTGTTAATTTTGTATATACAGATCTAGGGTTGAATGGTTTTCATCACCTGGTTAATCATCCACTATGTTTTAAACCTTGCTTATACTATTTTCTTATAATTCTGTTTGTAGTAAACTATGATAACGGCTAGAAATAAATTATTAAAAAGACTTCACACACAGATAGTCTCAGTAGAAGGAAATCCCCCCACCAAGAAATTTGTTGCCGCAACATTAATTCACCATTTTGATTAAAAAACTTTTCTCTAACCAATACTAGACGAGTACCCGCGCATAGCGGTGGGAATTCCTAGCGGTAAATAATTGTAGTGCTAAAAAAAGTTTATAGGTTATAAACAAAAAATAATAAAAGTTTGATGGTTTGGAGATTAGACATAATGTTTTGAAACCCGGTTCGACCCAGCAGGTTCAACCGGTTCTTGTCGAAAAATGGGTCAACTTGTATTTATAAGCCACAAAGAATTCCATATTACAAATCAGTTACCAATCACACATTTAATGTAGTTAAATCCGGCCAAGATATTTTTTGTCAAATCATCAAATTTTTCCAATCACATTTAATGTCAAGATTATTAGTTTCTAAGGCTTGTACATTTAGTTTCTAATACTTGTACATTTCTAAGTTTTTCGTCACACATTTAAGTCAAGATTCTTAGTTTTCAAGACTTTTACATTTAGTTTCCAAGGCTTGTACATTTTTCAACTTTCAACATCCCACTCTTTTAAAGAATGGGTGAAAAATGCTTTATAATGTAGTATAGAAGTATAGATATAGATAGATAAGACTTGAGCCCAAGACTAATCCTACATCTAAGGATCTAGCTAATAGAGATTAATGAAAATCTAATCATGCCAAAAATATAACACGTCTAAAATAAACATACTAAAATATGACACGCCTAGAATGATTATGTATAGACTAATAATTTGTGCATGACAAATGAAAAGCATGCTTACATTTGTTGATCCAATGTTAGTTTATAAAAGTTACATAACACGAGTACCATACACACGTAAAAATGTATCTTTTAAATGTAACGTTTATTGTCGTCCTAAAATATTGATAATAGTAATTAAATTTGATACATGTCATTGTTCCTAAGTCAATATCTGGATGCAAAGATTGCAGCACCATTAGGAACTTCATTCATCACCCCTTTATGACCTTTCGGATATAATATACTTGTGCGAAGATGCAGAATCCAACAGTTTTCTTCACGTTCCTCGTATACTTTATCTTGTTGTCGTGCCTTATGCCTAAATAATTATAGTTCATCTTTATTATCATAACACTCGTTCCATCTATAAAAAAACATTTGAAAACATAAACCTTCAAAATATATAACAAAAAACCCTCAAAACATGCCAAATCATATAATTCTATTAAAATATTAAAAAATACCTAAAAACATTTTAGCGACGGTGGCGAGTGGCGGCAGCCGGCAGCAGTGGGGCGGCAACCGATGGTGGTGGAGGGCAGCTGACGGTGGTTAGAGAAGAGAGATGAGTGAATGAGAATTGTGTCATGGGTATAATATAGATTTATATAGGCATACGGCTATTAATTTGAACTTTCAAATTAACAATTAGAATTCAATGAAATTAATAATCACACATTTAATGTCAATATTATTAGTTTTTAAAGCTTGTACGTTTAGTTTCCAAGGCTTGTACATTTCTAGAGATTAATGCATAATTAGCCAATTAGCATTCAAAGCATCTGAAATGATCAATTAGCATTATTACAAATATTAATAGTAGAATGGGTTGTACATTTAGTTTCTAAGGTTTGTACAATTTTTAACTTTTCAATTCCTACTCTTTTCAAAAATGGGTGAAATTTCCATTATAAAGTAGTATAGATTAGTTTTCGCTTCTTAAATCCCAAAATACAACCAGATTATTGATATAAGCAGAAGTATAGCACTAGCTGAGGTACCTGCAGTAACAAACCAGATTATTGATATAATTCTGAGGTACCTTGCTAATATTCACTAAACTTACTATTTTTAGAAACCTTAACGTTTTCCCTAAAATACGTTAACGACGTTTCTAATGATCCTAATTAATATATATGTGTTACTATATGTTTTGCTAATGTTTTAAAAGCTCAAATCATCCCGAAAGTGTCCGAAAGCCTATTTTACTATTCACATCAGCCCTTACTTTATTTATTTTGTCGAAATATGTTTCAAGTTTCATTTGGCTATAACTTGGCCGTTTTAAGTCCGGTTTTAGTGTGCGGTATATAAAAATCTATCTACTCGAAACTAGCCTTTCAAGAACTACCTTCTCGCCTAATGAAAACATTCTTAAGTGTCCGAAAACTTCAAAATAAAAATGGATCAGCAACATCGTTTTTCGTAAATGCTTCCAAAAATCCTCCTAAACTTCACAATAGTGCCTAATCTATCATAATCTCTATTCACAACTAATCCAACAATAAAAACCACACTTATATCTAGTCTAATCTCATCCCCATCAATATTTCAACACACTAATCACTTCACTTAAATCCTAAACACAATATTTACATAAAAGTTTCATAAAAGTTTTCTTGTTTAACATACCCATTTCATTTCTTTTTGAAAAATTAACACAAACACCATAGGACTTTATAGATCTATGCAAGAACATAAGTAAATATAGAATGAAAGTAGAAATGAAAGTAAGAGTTTCAAAGTAATCTTACAAGACGAAGAACAAGCTTAAGAAATATAAGAAATGAAGATGGAAGACTTGGATCTTAAAAAACCCTAAATAATAATCAAACCTTAATTTATATATCTTGAGATGCACCCTTGAAATCAATGAATCAATACTTGTAATCACCTTAGGTAACCTTAAATATTAACCTAGTATGCTTGGATCTTGCAAGAAACCAAAGAAAATGGAACCCTATAAGGGGTGTTTGTTTGCTGAGACCAAAAGAGAAGAAGGAGAGGGTATGTGTGTTTTTGGTGGCTTGAAGAAATGATAGAATGACCTAGTTTATGATATAAGGTAGTATATATAGGGTGCACAAGAGTTAAGCTTATGTCTTGGTTAGGTTTTTGTGTCAAGCCAAGTGACTAGCACCCTTGTATGGGTGTCTTAGTTAGTTCGGTTATAAGAAAAGGAAGGAAGGAAAAGAATGAACCAATTTTGCAAGTTAGACATAAATGGTTAGCCATGGTTTATTATTTAGGTTTAAGTGTTAGTCAAATGTGGTCAAAGAGTGTAAGTATCACATGGGAAAGTCTTGCACAAGAAAACTAGAGGGAAAGTGACCTTATGGGAGGTCACTTTCACTCCCTTACTCAACACATGCACTAGTTTTTCAAAAAGATGATCTCATCTTTTATTTTGAGCTTATAAACCGAATTTCATAAAGAGGGGATGGCCTAGAACGAAATTTTTGATGTTATAATACGTAACGAATGTTAACTCGGGTTTACATGCAAATGTGGTAGGTTTTCGGGTCTCCGTTTGACATAAAATGATAAAACCATAAAGCGTACGCAAAAAATGTAAAAATCGCAAACGAAAGTGAACGTGACCTACGTAACACTTTAATATGATAAAGTAATGCATATAAAATGTAAACTAATTGAACTCTGAAGCTGGAACACGTCCGATGATGTTTTTCAGATTTACACGGGTCAACTTTCCGGTTTTATGTCAAATTCAAATAAAACGGATAAAATTTAAAATAATGATCGGAACGGTTTAAAATATTGACCTGAAATTTACGGGGTGTGACAGGTTTTGTATGGGGTCGGTGGTTTTAATGATAAGGATTGTGGGGAGTGTTAATGGCAGGTAGAGAGGGAGAAAGTCATTTTTTATTTATTTGATTGTAGCTATTATTGTCCAGTCCCTCACAAAATATTGTATCTACATTTTTTTATTGTTTTTTTTTTTGGTTGCATAAGTTTCCGATAAAGTAAATCACGTTAAAATATTAGGAACTTTTTATCGGGGGGCGGAGGGGGAGTTGAGCCCGGTCATCAGATGAAAATTCTACAAGTATACAATCAATGAAAATAATTTGTTTCTTTTACTATCAAATACTCGGTGTTTTGCAAGTTGTTCTCCAAAAAGTCATTGCAAAATATTTGTCTCAATGCTTCAGTCATTCTAATAGTTTTTCCAAATAGTGAAAAGTCGTGCATAAACTAATGCATTACAAAATCTCTTACTTACGGATTGTCATGTAGGCCATCACCACACTTGGAACTCTTTAATTCCAAGAAAGGTGAATATTTGTGTTTGGAAAGAATTTATAAATCGTTTGCCCACCGGGTCGAATTCGGTTTTTAAAGGATTAACTTAGGTTTGGCTATCTATTCGTTTTGTGAGTTGGTGGATGAAATTATTGATCATTGCCTCATCACTTGCCATACTATGTCTCTTGTTTGGCGCAAGGTATGGACGTGGCGGGGCCTTCACTGACCGACTTATCTTTCATTTTTCTCTATTTTGGAGATTTCGTTGGCTAACATGGGTCTTCCTAATCATCTGTTGCTCTCTAAGATTCTCCTGGTGTTTATTAATGCTCGTTATGCACTTGGAGGATAATGTTGTTAATGCTACTCTTTGAACGATGTTAAAAATGAAGATAGTTTCCCTTTCATCTAACAATTGTCGATGCTATGGATTCGGTTGGATACAAACGTTTGTCTCTGAACCGAAATTGTTGGCTTTTGCCCCTTGTTCCATGTTTGATATCAGGTAGCTTTTGTTGTTTGCCGGTTTTGGTTATATTTTGTTGTTGTTTCTTTTTTAGTTTGTGGCTCCCTCTTCGTGTCTTGTTATTATCTATTTTACATATAAATGAGAAAATATTTTTACTTTTGAACTTTTAAAAGTAGAAATGTATATCTACTAAAATACCTTTAATCACTTATTTTGACTATTATTTAACTATTTGAATGTCATCGAAATCTACTTTCAAATTAATATATACTATACTTAATTAATTATTATATTTTTTAATTGACTCATTGATACAATTACTCATTTATTAATTGATACTATTAATTATGACGTGTCAATTATTATATAACGTCTTTAACTGTTTATACGAAGCTTGTCGATACCCATGCGTTGCACCAGGCTTAGTCTATGGGCAAAATCTGATTGTTACACGCTTGTTACGAACACCGCTTCTTAAATGACAACGACTTCAGTGGTTGAGAACTTGTTGATTGAATTGTATCAGTGATTGATTTCTGCATTTGTCTCTTATGATTCCTCTTTACTTACATCCCCTTTCAACTCCTTTGCACAAAATAGATCCCTCTTGAACAGGAACATGTTTTTGCAACTGTGATGAAACAATACTTTTAATGATTGTAAAACCCACATGAAAATACCATGAAATTTAAAATGTTAAATAACAATAAAATCACGACAAGAAAACCTATGAATTTAATATCACGACAAGTTATCACACGAAATTAAAATCTACGAATCATGAACACACGAAGATACAAAATACGATGTGAAAATAAAAACTAAACAATTTCTTTTTGGGCTTATGAATATTTCGGCAAGACACAAGAAAAGAAAAGGCCCATGTTTAATTTTTAAAAGCCCAAGCCCAAGGTCCTAATTATAACTACAAGAAACTAGGTTTTTACCTCATTTAATTTGTTACAAGAAATCAAAATAAGAAACCCTAACCCATTCTACAAACCGGCGGCACCCACAAGGAAGGAGGAACAAGTTTGATCTTGGTTCGTGGAATCATTGTGTTTTCTATCTCTATTCCATCCTCGATCTATTCCTGTAATCGGTAAACCATGAAAACCTTTCTATCTCTTTTCTGAAATATTATGCATGCATGAAAATAAACCTTAAGAAATAATAAGAATGAAGCTATGATATGAAAATAATTTAAATCGATTCATGAGTTGGGTTGTGTGGTTCGCGGGTCGAATGAAACACAAGCCGAGTACCTCTAGGGTACTCGGCACTTATGTGGTTTTGGGGATTTATTTTCGAGCGACCTTAGGCCAAAGAAACCCAAGCCGAGACCCAATGGGTACTCGGCATATATATGTTTTTACCATGATCTTGTCGTGTGATATTAGACCAAAAGAAAAACAAGCCGAGACCCCTATGGGGTTCGGCATAATTATATGTTGACATGGGGATATTTGACGTTGGGGTTGAGGTCGAAGGATCAAGCCGAGACCCTATAGGGCTCGGCATATGCATGTAATAATATGGGGGCTTGATTTCGTCAGGCTTTACTCGATCCAAGACCAAGCCGAGTACCCCTAGGGTACTCGGCACACATAATTGTTGGCGTTAGGGTTGTTTTCGTCGAGTATGTTAAGGACCAAGACCAAGCCGAGTACCCCTATGGGACTCGGCACACGCATGTTTTGTTAATTGGTGTGTTGTCGTTGGGTTTTAAGCAAGCCAAGACCAAGCCGAGTTTCCCCTAAGGAACTCGGCACACACACGTACACTTCTATATAATCATGTCGAGTAGCGTAATAACCAACAAGAATCAAGCCGAGTACCCTAAGGTACTCGGCACACATATATGTGGGCTTAACGACTTAAGTAAAATTCGGGTTACATGTGGGCTTATGGTTTAACTAATTTCAGCTTATATTTGGGCGCATAGCTTAAACTATTTCCGGTTATATATGGGCTTATGACTTATGATTTGCGGTTTATAACAAGTGACATATGAACTTATAATTTCGGCTAAAATGGGGGATATGAGCTTAAGTGATTTTCGGCTTATTTATAGGCTTATGGAGTTTAAATGATTTTCGGTTATTATGTGGGCATATTAAGTCTAAATGATTTTCGGTTATTATGTGGGCTTATTGAGCTAAAATGATTTCGGTTATATATGTGGGCTTATTGAACTTAAATGAATTTCGGTTATACATGTGGGCTTAGGGTGGTTTGTTACATGGACCGTGTGGCCAAGGGACCAGCCGAGGCCCAATGGGCTCGGCAGCATATAATTACCCTAAGTGCCTTTAAAACCCTAACTTTAATAAATTTCATTTTTAAACCTTAAACTTTCAAGTAATGACAATATTGACCCCTAATTTATGGAAATGACATTTTAGACCCTTAAACTTTAATTGATTATAGTTTTACCCTTGAAATCATGAAAATGACATTATGTCCCCAATTATAATCAATTGCCAATTATAACCAAAGCATATTAAATAACATGATTGATCTAATTAATTAAAATAGATTATTATTAATCCAAGACACAGAAATGGAAACCTGCTATTTTTAGAAAGTTACTATTTATGGAAACCTGCTATTTTTAGAAAGTTACTATTTATGGAAACCTGCTATTTTTAGAAAGCTGCTATTTATAGAAACCTGCTATTTTTGGAAACTTACTAAATAAGGAAAGTTACTACTTTTAGAATACCAAGTATAACAAGATACAAATCATGGAATACAACAATCCAAGAAACATACAAGTATACCAATCAAGGAAAGTTACCAAAAATAGAAAGTTACTAAATATAGAAAGAAACTTAAATCATGCACAAGTAACTTATACAAGCTCTTTATCATGTAGCACGTGTGAAGACGGAGTGATATCTTTCTATTTCTTCCTTTCACTGCTTCATTGTCCAGGTACGGATATTCCGTCCTTTCAGTAAGGACATTCTTTCTTTTCATGATTCATCCCCAGAACTGCTATGCTTCCCCATTTTTATGTCTTTTGCCATGATCCTTTACATGTTTGATTTCATGACTTATTCTATTGCCCGAGCTATATATACGCATGACCATGATTTACATGACTTACCACCTAGTCATGGAGGTACCATGACCGTGACACATGAGGCACCTGTGTCACGACTCTTTCGCGTTGAGAGTGATTTCACGCGGCGTCCCTTTTCATGTTACTTTATTTCATGTCTGGCCATTATTATTCGGGGCGTATGGGTGCATCCTAGTTTACATGTTTATACGTTTCATGGTGATTGGTTGGTGTGTGCTCTACATCCCATCACATTGGAGTTGATCCCTCCACCCATTTTATTATAAGAGGTCACCCCTCTAGTACATGTTGAGGCATCCCCTCTACTTTATGCATGTATGCACGTTATTATTATGTATGATTATATGAGCTCGTGGGCAAACCCTTATTGCTATGTTATTTTTTAAAACCTTTAACTTTAATAAATTTCATCATAGATCTTAAACATTCAAGTAATGACAATTATGACCCCTAATTTATGAAAATGACACTTTAGACATTTAACTTTAATTAACTACAGTTTTACCCTTGAAATCATGAAAATGACATTATGTCCTTAATTATAATTAATTACCAATTATAACCAAAGCATATTAAATAACATGATTTATCTAACTAATTAAAATAGATTATTATTAATCCAAGACACAGAAATGGAAACCTGCTATTTTTAGAAAGTTACTATTTATGGAAACCTGCTATTTTTAGAAAGCTGCTATTTATAGAAACCTGCTATTTTTGGAAACTTACTAAATAAGGAAAGTTACTACTTTTAGAATATCAAGTATAATAAGATACAAATCATGGTATCCAATAATCCAAGAAACATACAAGTATACTAATCAAGGAAAGTTACTAAAAATAGAAAGCTGCCAAAAATGGAAAGTTACTAAAAATAGAAAGAAACTTAAATCATGCACAAGTAACTTATACAAGCTCTTTTATCATGTAGCACGTGTGAAGACGGAGTGATATCTTTCTATTTCTTCCTTTCACTGCTTCATTGTCCAGGTACGGATATTCCGTCCTTTCAGTAGGGACATTCCTTCTATTCATGATTCATTTCCCCAGAACTGCTATGCTTCCCCATTTCTATGTTTTGCCATTTTTGCCATGATTATATTCCATGTATATTTCAAGTCCCACTGCCGATGCTAAATATATATGCTAGGGACCATGATTTATGGTGACTTACCACCTAGTTAGGAGGACCATAACCATGACACTGTGGCACCTGTGTCTTGAAATCTTTCGCGTTGAGAGTGATTTCACGCGGCGCCCCTTTTCATGTTACTGTATTTCATGTCTAGGCCATTATTATCTTCGTGGCGTATGGTGCATTCCTAGTTACATCGTTTATACGTTTATGTGATTGGTTGATGGTGCATCTACATCCCATACATGAGTGATCCCGCCACCTATTTTATTATAATAGGTCACCCGCTCTAGTACTATGTTGAGAGCATCCCTCTACTTCATCGCCTGTATCACGTTTATGTATTATGTAGTGAATATATTATCTCGTGGGCAACCCTTATTCTATTTTATACTAACCTTGACATTCCCATTATCACGTTTACATCTTAACACCATGTTATTTTACATTTCATTAGCTATTCTTTCATGACATATTTCTCCAGGTTTCCACAATGACACTCATGAAGTCTTTCCGCTGGCTATATATTCCTTATTTAGATTTATGTATTATTATTTCATATCATTATATCCGTTCACTGAGCGTTAAGCTCCAGCCGTATTCTTTGTACATGTTTGCTTACTGGCAGGTAACTAGAGGAGTTGGGGGTGCGTGAGAGAGTGTGTGCTTAGGAAGAGACGCCTTTAGCTCCACTCTATTATCCATTGAATCTTGCAGACTTATGTTTTGGACACATGTTTCGTCTTTAAGGACTTCCTTTAACGTTATCAAAATTTTTGTTTCAACTTCTTAATTGGGAGCCGATGTTTGTGTTTCCGGCTGTTCCACCTGGTTACGTATCATTTATGTTTTATGCCTTATATAGCTTGATAGGACGCCATGATTATGAAGTGATGCTAACTCGTCAGAGATGGGGTTTACACTAAAATAGCTATGGAAAACCAGATAAGAAGAAAAGAACGGGGCTAATGAACGCACCGAGGAGTTATGAAGACCAGCAGGTAATGAATCAATCGGAAGATCGAGAATCGTCTAGCACAACCGAAAAAGATGTGACACTGCTTAGAATGATAAAGACAATCGATACGTAAAAGTAGATCAAATGAATCAGCGAGATATGCGTTTCCGAGATTGCATGGCATTGCATATAACTTAACCGAAGTATTTATTTATCCCAAATTAGGTAATAGCAACCCAAACTATACTACAGTTAAGTGTCTAATAGAGTCTCGCTTAACGATATCTTATCTATCACTTAAATTGCCGCGACTTTTATTTCTCAAAAAAGGCGAAAAAAACAATGTAGCTGAGATTTTTAGTCACGTACAAGACCATATACTCTTAGACCTATAAACAAATACAAGGAATAGGTCTTCACCCCTATAAAGATACTTAAGTCTAGTTTCCAGAACAATTAAGCCTTTCTTAATCAAACCATTTACCAAGCCAACAAGAAATGATTTTTACCAATCGAAAACTGCAAAACAGAAAGTTCGCATTTGAATTCTAAACCAGCTTACGTTTTGCCATAAATACTATCTAGAATAGAAATACAGTTGAATCCAAAGAGAGCTGAAATATTAATGATGTTCTAAGTGGTTTAACCATGTTTATAAAAACCCAACAAAACCCAACACTTTAGTGCAAAAATCTAGATTTAAATCCCTTTTTCAAACAGTAGTTCAGAACGGACTAGTTTTCGTAAATCGGTCATATCTTACTCATCCGGAGGAGATATGGCCCTATCCAATTCGACACATGTACTTTGAACTTATTTCTACAACCCCATCAAACAATCCAGACCTTCTTAGGCAAAATTTTGAGGCAATTAACCCATTGATAATGTTGGTCTACAGTAGTCCTAAATTTTCCTACCAAGCACTAATTTTGGCGTATTTTCCAAACCGTGATAGCTATTAATGTGAATCCACTTAGAGAAGTTAGGTTAAGATGTATAGTACTGATATTAGCTTTCCTATCCTATTTTTTAGAGTATTAACCTAGAGTTTAACTCATTTTCCAAACGATGTTCCAGATTTGACTAGGAATCGAAAAACGACCATAACTCCCTCATCCGGAGGAGTTGATAAACAATCGAATTCGCCGCATGAAGCTTAAGACTATATCTATCCAAGCATGTAATTTATTCATAGGCTCCAAACCAAAAATTATTAGGAATATCCACATTTTGCTACTGGTCTAAAAACAGTCCTTAAAACTACTTAGAAATCCCATCAAAACTTATCCAAATCACCAATTATTCACTTGTAATGCCATAATATATCCTAATAACATATCTCACACATCAAAACATGATGTTCATGATCAAACCCAAAATCAAACAAACTCAAGAATATGCAAGCTCATAGGAGGTAAAATCAAGCTCATGCATTCAAAGAAAAATTAAATCAATAGAAAGATAGAACAAGAGGCTTACAAGCATAATAGAATGGAAAGAAAAATCAAAACCACAACCCCTTGGGTTGTGTTCTTGCTGCCATGAACAAAGAGGACCAAAACCGAACCCAAATATTGATTTCGTTGCTTCAAATCTTGATTAAACACTTATTATCAAACCCTTGATACTTTAATTGCACCCAATTAGATTAAAAACCGAATAATCAAAAGTTTAATAAAATCATAAACTTTTTAATACTTGATGCATGATGAATTTTAATGGGAAAGATTGATAGGGTTTTATGTAGGAATGATATTAGAGTAGGGTGGAAGTGATTTGGTTGAGTTTGGGAGGTGATAGTGGTGGTTCTTGTGCTACAGTCGACGAACAGAAAGAAGGAGGAGGCGTGGGATTTTTTTTTACTGTTATATCGTGTGTGTGTATGGGTTATATAAGGGAAAGAATATCTCACATATTAAGAGGGTATCTAGGATGTATCGACATAAAAATATAGTATGTTGGGTTGGGTTCGGTTTATAAGTAAAAGGAAAGAGTGGGTATGGGCCTTTATACGATGTTTTTATAAAAAGGGAGGACTTGGGCTTGGGTTATATAAAATAAAAATATTAAGGAGTGTTTGGTTTTTGGTTTTGTTGGAGGAAATACAAATATAAGGGTGTGTTTGGTTTAGGATTTAGTAGGAGTAAAATATAATAAGGGGGTGTTTGGTTTACATGTTATGTTTATAAATTATATTTTTATTTTTATTTTTCTAAAACATTTATTCCACAATATTTGTTTTTAAAACACGTAGTTAAAATATTAAAAATTGTAAAAATACTATTTTGACGTGGTTTCGGCCAAACGCGGATATAAGATGAAAAATAATAAAATGAAAGATAAATAAGCTTTTGAAGCTAAAGTATGATGTTGTCGATTTTTCAAACGCTAAAGCGGATAAATATCTAAATCGCGTCGCTCAAATAATTAAAATTGATGATTTTTATCAAATCAAGTAAAAAGAATAAAAATGATTTCTACAAAAATTAAAAAATATAAATAGGGCTCGGTCTAAACATTGATCTTAAATTCTGGTTGTTAAATAACGTGCACATCCATCACAAGAAGCAACACCACTAAGATCTACATTCTAAGTTTCATACAATCATAAATAAACACAATAGAAGGTTTAGCCAAGCATATAACACATCGTGTTTTAGGTCATTGTATGACATTATGTAATTCACAATTTATTTTTAGGGTTTTACGCGTTTGCTCTTAAATCGTAATCGTTAAGCTAAATCGCGTAAACTAAAAATGATCATTCAATGTAAACGGGCATTAAACGATTAAACGTTTACATCAAGCAAGTGTTAAATGATTATTATGAGGATAATTATCAACTTTGTTCATCTTATTTTTATTGGTTACGTAAAATGCTTACGTTTCGCGATAAAATGCGTTTCGGCATTCCCGGAAGCACCAAAACCTAACTACGCTTAAACAAATACCCACGATTATACCCAATACACAAAATAATCAAAATATCATCCCATATATGAGTATGTGGCCAGATATGTTTAGATAGGACCAAGAAAATATCAAGGTTCATGTCACTTGCCCTAAATATCTAAGATAAGGCTTATCCAAGGGAACCAAGTCTTCCCACTTTCTAACCACTTGAACAATTGCCCTAGAAATCCTCCTTTGGTTCCTTGACTTAGTCTTCCATCTATATAGGATTTATCTTGCAGGTAAATCACACATCCTTTCATTTTCCAAAGTGTAAACAAAATCAAAACTCTCCCATTTCCTTTAATACTAGCCACGGCTACAAAATAACAAAAACATACACAATCCATACAAAATTTTCTACCACATATACATGATACATACATCATATCTAAGACCTACTAAGGTGGTTTCAAGGCTTGGTTAAGCATTTGCAAGCAAGGAAGCAAGAAAAAGGAAATTAGGGTTTACTTAGGAAAATTAGGGTTTCACCTTAAGTTTTCTAGCTAAGGGTTAAATCACAAGGGTTTCATTGTTATTCTTGTCTCTACTCATCCATACAAGGTTATTTAAAAGCTTAATCATTTCATAACTAAGATTTTATGTGTATATATGTTTTATTTAGCTAAATCACCATTTAGGGTTACTTTTTGATTATGGTGAAAAAGGGTATTTTGTACTATGATCAATGTTTTGTGAACTTATTTACATGTTATATGGATGCTAATATGATGTTAAAATGAAAGTATAACTCTTGTACACACTTGGTTAAGTATAAACATGTATATGTTCAAATTAGGGTTTTATGATTAACTTGATTACCCCCCCACCCCCCCGACCGTGAAAATGGTTATTGTAATTAGCATGTTAATCTTGTTATCTTGGACACTTCTATGGACAAAAAATGATCTGATGGATCTAATATATGTATGAGATAAGATATAATTGTTGTAAAGTAGTTGTACAAGGTGTGAAGCTTATGGTACAAAAATCAAGCTTTTAAACATGTGTTAATCACAAACCTTTAAAAGTTCCTGTTTTGGTTCGATTGTTATCAAGCCATATATATGTTTTTATAAAGTATAGTAAATCTCATGAGATTCTAAAATGAATAGAAACATGAAAAAAAGGAATTAATAACGAAGGAAGATAAATTAGTTACGAGTTTAACGTCGCTAAATACTTTATAAAACAAATTTTTATAAAAAGTTACTATTCATGGCCAGAAACTTTATACTTTGATAAACAATCAATATCTGATAAACTTTCAATTACGAGAACGTGTTCGAAAGAATCGCTAAAAACGGAGCTATAACGAATAAGATACGACATTTACGGGTTTTGCGTTAATAAGTGTAATCTGTAATGAACAGTAAAAACACTATTCACAACAGAATCTTGAAAACCTAAAAATGTGATTTTTGATCACTAGTCTAAATCATGATCGCATGGGGTAAGAAACGCGAGTGCGTGAGAAACAGAATTTAAAACGGACAAAGTTATGTCATTTTTGTCTAAAAAAAGGCGTAATTATAAACATTTTTTACTTTATAATACGATTTCACTTATACGATTGAGATGGTGATATAGCTATTATAGAAATATATGTGTTATAGTTATCAAAGTTCTATATTATAGGGAATTTCATAAAATGAGGCACTCTTTCGGGATGGCGTATTGCGAGTTGTTGATTACGATTTAAAGTGTCACTAACTCTCATCGTCATGTCATGACCTCTATAATTATGATAGCCCAGAGATAGTACTGATGATAAACTATGTAGGATTATATTATGGTAGTTGGTTAGAAAACGTACTTGAATATTATTCGACCTATATTAACTCCTAGGTTGCATTCGGGCGTTAGCGGAAACCTGTTTTTAGTTGGGATATTTTATTATCAATTTTTCCTCACTCAGGTGAGAGTAGTCATAGCCCCATGTTTTACAATTATTGATTTACAAGTTTTATTGCTGGTGAGAACTATGCATGTTTTACAATTGGAGCAAAGTTGTACATTTTACATGATTACGTTTTGCCTAAGTAGCGATTAACACACTTTGCCCTAATGAATCATGAACTTCATTACTGGAATGTGAGCTTGGAGGTGGAATGATTATAGATAGATTATTTAGGATTGACCTCCCGGTTTAGGGCTGGATATCAATCACTAGAAACGAACGTATATCATGTTCGGATTTTGGGATGTTAACAGGTTTTGAAAAATCTCCTATGGCAATGTAGGGCAATAGTTATATATTGTATTTATTTATTGTCTGAGTTCGGTATGTCATGAGCTTAGGAAAACGTAATTACATTTGTGATGTTGCATCCGTTGCATTATCACGAGGAAGTCTTGCTCGGTCATTGCTTATACATTTCATAAACTATGAATTCACCAACTTTTATGTTGACGTTTTAAATGAAATGTTTTTCCAGTGAGATCATTGGGCACGGGTGCAAAGGGATACATTGTTGGTTATGTTTTGGATGTCCTACATTAAAGATTTTGTTTTTCGCATTTTAAATTTTGTAATTGTTATGGGCTGGAAATCTTTGTAATAAATAACAGTAAAACAATGGTGGAAGTTCGAGCTTTGTAATACATAATTTTGTAAATCCAATGTATCAGTTTTAAAATGACTTTTAATTGTCGTTCAATATATATCTTGTGCTAGTGATCTGAGAAGTAACACGTCCCGGACCCTTATTCCGCTGCGACCCAATTTGGGGGTGTTACACTTCACAACAAAACCCCGTATGAACTTATGCATGACAAGAAACCAGATCTTTCTTTTCTTCGTGTCTTTGGTGCACTATGCTACCCAACTAACGATAGTTAAGATCTTGGAAAAATGAAGGCTAAAGCAGACATTGGGTTCTTTGTTGGTTAGAACAATCAGGATGGTGTTACAAATCTACAAACAAATGAACCCGCCAAATCATTGGAAACAATTCACGTTACTTCAATGAGGGCTGACTTGGGCAAACGGCTCCTGTGCACTCCAGTCTAGGACCCCCACATAACTTTTTGACGCCTGGACCTATCATTTTAGGGCTCGTACCCAATCCTCCTTCTGTAAGCACCTTTATGTTACATTTACCAACAAAGAATTGGGAGATTTTGTTCAGCCGATGTTTGGTGAGTTTTTGAGACACACACTGTTGATCTACCGGTTACATCCTGCTCCCTGCAAACTCAAGTTCAGCCAAATCCAATCGATCCTTCGGTATCCATCTCCGTGATCAAGATGCCACCCTCGGGCGTCCGAGTCTATTCACTTCATTTCGGGATCATCAATTCTTCTTCTTACCCATGGAGTGTGCATGTGAGAATTTTTTAAAGTAAATCCTTTTCGCTCCCAGTTAATAACGAACCCTTCGTTAACACTCTTTGCTCCAGAACCAAGCTCTGACGCTATATCATCCAGGGACTTTACCGATATCTGGATTTTACCCAATCCACTAAACCTCATGAACAGTCTCCGAAAATGAAACCGACTCCCATGATTGATAATATTATTGGGAACCTTCTCGACATTATAAACCTTGTAAACAGCTTGCTCACGATGCTTTGTGGTGCTTCTACAATTCTGTACTGTCCAAAGTTGAACCGAAAAACTTTCAATCTGCAGCTACTGAAGACTGCTGGTTTCAAGCCATGCAAGACGAAATCCATGAATTTGATCGACTGGACGTATGGGAATTAGTACCACCTCCAGACAGTGCCATGATTATTGCTCTCAAGTGGATTTACAAAGTGAAGCTTGATGAGTATGGTGATGTGTTGAAAAACAAGGCACGTCTTGTAGCAAAAGGATTTCGTCAAGAGGAAGGTCTAGATTTTGAAGAATCCTTCGCCCCGGTTGCTCGTCTTGAAGCAATCAGGATATTCATTGCCAATGCCGCCAGCAAAAACATGACAGTTTATCAAATGGACGTGAAAACTGCATTCTTAAATGGCGAGCTCAAAGAAGAAGTCTATGTCCACCAACCGGAAGGCTTTGTTGACCCAGAACGTCCACATCATGTCTATCGTCTGAAGAAAGCACTTTACGGGTTGAAACAGGCTCCTCGGGCATGGTATGACACTTTGTCAAGGTTTCTTCTGGCTCAAGGATTCTCCAAGGGTGTCGTCGATCCCACCTTGTTCATTCGCAAAACAGGCAAACACACTCTTCATGTTCAAATATATGTTGATGATATCATATTTGCCTCGACCGACCCCAAAGACTGTGACCGTTTTTCTAATGAAATGAGTTCTAAATTTCAAATGTCGATGATGGGTCAAATATCATTTTTCTTAGGGTTACAAATCTCTCAAAATCCTAGAGGCATTTTCATAAATCAAGCTAAATATGCAAATGAGATTTTAAAGAAATTTGATCTTCATAAAAGTGACCCTGTTGACACTCCTATGGTGGAGCGAACAAAACTGGATGAGGACCTCTCAGGGATCCCCGTTGACCAGACCAAGTATCGCAGCATGATTGGGTCCCTGATGTATCTCACAGCCAGTAGACCTGACCTTGTATTTGCTGTGTGCATGTGTGCTAGATATCAATCTAGGCCCACGAAAAAGCACCTTGAGGCAGTTAAACGGGTCTTTCGGTATCTCCAAGGATCCATCAATATGGGTCTTTGGTATCCGAAAGACACCGCCATGGCACTAACAGCATACGCAGATGCAGATCATGCAGGTTGTCAGGACACTCGCAGAAGTACATCTGGCAGTGCTCAGTTCCTTGGTGATAAGTTAGTCAGCTGGTCCTCAAAGAAGCAAACTAGCACGTCTATCTCGTCTACAGAAGCCGAATACATCGCGATGTCTGGTTGCTGTGCCCAAATCCTTTGGATGCGGTCTCAATTATCAGATTATGGCTTTGTATACAATCGCATCCCTATGTACTGTGACAACAAGAGTGCCATAGCTCTTTGCTGCAACAACGTTCAGCATTCTCGGTCTAAACACATCGACATCCGACATCATTTCATCAGAGAACAAGTGGAAAAAGGAGTGGTTGAGTTGTATTTCGTGAGGACAGAGTATCAACTGGCAGATATATTCACTAAGGCGCTGCCAAGAGAACGATTCGAATTCATTCTCCCAAGGCTTGGCATGAAGTGTATGAAGCCGGAGACACTCAAAAGTCTTCAGGATGATCAGGATGTGTAACGGATTGGCTTCACGTATCCTTTGTAAATATGTACATACTTAGAAAATAGAAAATTCCAAAAATAGTTTTTCTTCAAGACATGTCTTTCGTTTATCGATAACATTTACGGTCCTAGCAATGTCGTTCAATAATGACACGGGTCTTTAAATGAAGCTCGAACGGAAGTTTAAACCTTTCAAAACATGTCTAAATGGCTTGCAGTTATTTCAGTCTGCAACCCGCTTTTCAAAATGAGGAAAGCTCGTCGCCAAAAAGACGGCTGTTCCTAACAACGGGTGATTAAGTTCTCCCGGGCATGGGTTACTTGATATCCATGCAACCTTGATCTAATGTACGCTTCAGTGCATTATTTCTTGATTAAGAAGAGAAGTCTTCTTTTATCCTCATAATTTTCCGTCTATGATTCTTCAGAAAATTATTTTGGATCTCACGTGGTGGCTTTAACCGGACTTTTGAAAAGCAATCGGACTTGGTTTTTCATAAATTTGACACTCAATCAACGACTACAGCTCTTTAAATAGACAACGGGTCATTGATTGAGGGGGAGAGTGGTTTTTCAAATTTATGACATCTTTCAGGAAATCTTCTCGTAACTAACGGGGTTAGTGTCAATTAAATGCATGTTTTAGGGTCTTATGAGCTATTTGCTACTTGCATCCTAGGTTCATTAAATGTGTAGGACCATTTGTGTCACTTCCTAAAATTTACTCAATCCATTAATTGCTTCGTGCTCCTAAAGGCTAAAGAAATATGAAAAGTTAGGGTCCTTTAGTGTAACTTATAGTGCATTATAAGAAATAAGAAAGAGAAGGGCCAATTATGCCAACTGCTGAAAGTGTAATTTCTTTTAACAAAAAGGGGGTTGCGTTTTGAATTGGTCAAACATCACAAACTAAAGTCAAACCTTGCGATTCTCTCTCAAATTTCTTACTCGTTGCGTTTTGGTTGATCTGAGATTTCGAAAGCATCTCTTTGATTAGTACCTCGTGTAGACACCTCACCGAATCAAGGGTTAGTGTGTTTAATTATTGGGTTTTCGTTTTTCTTAGATGCTAGATAATTTTCCAATGCCTAAATCGATTCCCCGCCCCGTACGTTAATGTCCCTATAACGTTCGTGTAGTGAGTGCCATTTTAGAATAAGTTTAGGATGCGATTTGTTAAAATGTTCGCGGTTGCGTTTTAAGGTTCTAATGGTTAAATTCATGTTGCGTTTTGTGGATATGTTGTTATTGCGTTTTAGGGTTTTAAAGGCTAAATTGATGTTGCGTTTTAAGGTTCTAATGGTTATATTCATGTTGCGATTTGTGTTATGTTGTTGTTGCGTTTTAGGTCATTAAAGGTTATATTCATGTTGCGTTTTGATGATATAATA
>BQNB010049159.1:0-42181 GCA_026074375.1 Tanacetum coccineum | reverse complement strand
TGTTAGCAATCTGTAGTCCGTCTTGATACTCTCCGGATGGAAGTTGTTATAGCTTCCCCCGAACCAACAATCCTTTCATGAGTAGATTCAAATCTTTCTATAGGCATCAAATCTTTGCTAACTAATCCATGCAGATGATAACGTCGAAACTACCCAATTCTATAGGCATCAGATCGATATTAAATGGATGTCTTAATAGTCCTAATGTACAGCCTCTAAGCACAGTGTTAGTTTCTGAAGTTCTTTCGTCAGCTAGCTCAACAGCATAGCTAACGTCTAAGGCAGAGGGAGTAATATCTAACAGCGTACTAAAAGTATTTGATACGAAACTTCTATCGGCACCCGAATCAAATAATATATAAGCATGATGATCGTTGAGAAGGAACGTACCCGTAAGAGTGTTAGAACCCGAGTTAGCGTCACCTCCTCCTAGGACATATGCTTTGCCTCTTGCATCAGGAACTCTTGCTTTGTTCCCACGGTTTTGGTTCTTGATCTTGGGACAATTCTTTCAGAAATGTCCTTGTGCTCCACACTCAAAACACGTAACAACTCCCTGATTCGGCCTTGGAGTTCCTTGAGTAGTTACAGTCACAACAGACCTGTAATCCCTTGCCAGATGCCCAATCCTTTTACAGTTATGACACTTAGCAGTACACTGTCCTTCGTGGTGTAGCTTACACTTATTGCGGTAAGGAAGTGTTCCTCCATAACCATTCTTCTCATTGTTACCAGCCGCATAGGCTCTAGCAACATTCTGACCTCTAGTATTTTGTCGTTTGTAGGGTGGTTGCTACCCACTGTTTTTTCTATAGTTGTTGTTCAATCTCCTCTTGTTCTCTGCGTTTCTTACAACATAACCCTTCAACTTTTAATCCATCAAGTTGTTAACAATTCGAACAACATCTTGTTGTCTTGTGGGTTCTGCAGCAATCACATTTCCTTGGATGTTATCTGGAAGACCTCCAATGAATTTCTTCACCCGATCCTCCTCCTTGAGGACCATTTTGGTACACATCATGGTGAGTTCGTGGAACCTTTAAGTGTAAGTAGCGATGTCATTGTTTTTCACCGACAAATTCCACAACTCGATTTCCATCTTTTGGATCTCATTTCTCGGGCAATACACTTCGGTCATCAGCTTCATCATCTCTCTCCATTACAAAGCGTATGCAGCATCAGTTCCGATGGTTCTCTTGTGAGAGTTCCACCAGGTTAATGCACTGTCAAGTAAGGTGCAGGTAGCATACTTCACCTGATATCTCTCCGGACAGTTGCTGATGTGAAACACAGTTTCCATCTTTTCACTCCACCTTATCAAACCAACCACACCTTCAGTTCCTTTAAAACTCAGTGGTTGACATTTCATGAAGTCTTGGTAAGTACATTCACGAGCAACCGGCCTATCGCCTCTACCATTCACATTGTGGTTCTCAGTACCGTCATCGTTGTCGCCTCCATTGTTTCCATTTCCAGTACCATTTTCATTACCATTTCCATTACCATTTCCATTACCATCTCCTCCTCCATTGTCATTCCCATTCCCAAGTCCAAGATCTTGATTAATCCGGCTAGTCTCTAGAGCTGCGTCCATAGGTTGGTTGATCATTTCTTCAATTGCGGGGTGGGTCATCCCGGAACGAGTGTTAGTCATTGTTCTACATCACAAGACACAACCCATGGTGAGATTTGAGACGAATACACGATTATTAGATACCGATAATTTAATAAATGCTATGAAATAAAATATAATTACAACACGTTTGCCAGAACGAATAAATGAAAATATTATATCAAGGGCGAACACAATGATAAATAACAAAATAGGATTTCATATAGATCATAATAAGATTCGGTACATCAATCCAAAATAGGTACATGATTTACGATTATTCCTACTGCCAACATCTAGACCTAACCATCAGTCTAATGTCCTACGTGATCATGGTACAACAAGTCTATGGGCGAAAACCCAAATGTCTCTCAACATACGACTCCAACCTCCTAAGCCTCCTCCGAGTATCATCACGATCTCTACGAACCTGACGAAACTCCTCCTATGAAAGTGCCATGTGCCAACGAATACTGTCAATATGTTCTCTCTCTATACTCAACATAGCTCGAACCTTGAGGTTCTCCAACCTCAAGCTATCAATCCTCTCAGTCATCCTAGTTCTCTCTCTACTAGCTATCAACTGATCGGCCTCCAACCGTCTTTGAACAGTCTCAATCTCAACAACCCTATCAATACGAACCCCAGACATGTGATGGTAAAAGTCACGCACAACATCATCCAAGTCAATCGGCATATCCTCGAATGACCTAACAATGCCATCTCTAGTGCCAGAAGAATCCTCTTCAACAGGCTCCTCACTCTCCTCATCCGCCACTGGTACCGACCTCGAGTCGATACCTACCTCAACCGTGTCTTCAGCACTGATGTCAGCCTCATACTCCTCTATGTCATCCCTGACATCTCTAGGATCAATCTCAACACGATCTCTAACATCATCCCTATCACCAGTACCCAACTCCATATCAACCTCAGTCTCTGTAGGATCAACCTTGGTATCCTCATCCATGCTAGCCTCAGATGAATATGCATCTCTAAACCTCTTACGAGGTGGTAAAAGATCAGCACGGGTAGGATCTAATGATCCCGTAACTGGTGTAGATGACGGTACAGAATCAGCCGAGGACCTACATCTCTTGCGAGATGGTCCAGCAGAAGGTGAAGATGAATGCAGTGGTCTCTCTGATGACTCTCCTGCTAATGACTCTAGTGTAGTCGATGGATAAAAAGTATATAATGGAGCAGTACACCAACGACGAAATGCCTCACTACGTCATGGTGCTCTCACCGGAGGGTAACCCAACCTAGGTGATACAACTCTAGTCAAAGATCTAGAATGAGCCTGATCTGGTGCATCTAAATCTAAAGAATGAACTGGCGAAGAACCCATAGGTGAACTAAAAGAAGATGGGCGGTGGCCTGAAGAACGAGATGATACACGCCTCCATACTAACCTGCGAGCTGGTAACGGTCCAACCCTCTTCCTCACAGTCATAACCCTCCGTGGCCCGTCAGGGTGAGTACGGTAAGGTCGACCTAAAAGAATAGCCTCCCCGGGTCGGATCAGAATAGCTGCTCGTCGACGAGTCCCAAGCGGGGTGGTAACGGGTGCAATAGGGAAATCAGATGGTGATGATGAATGTGCTGCTGCCCTGCTCCTCCAACGAGTAATGGTAGTAACATAAGGGTCCTGCGATGGTGGTCCATCAGAGGAATCCGAAGCCTCAGGGTAATATGACCTCAATTCCAAGCTATAGTTTTATTATTCCATTTAACCATTTTAATTTAAACCAACTATTCAAAATATCATTAATAATTCATATTACATTGCTCAAGATCAGTAATCCATCACCCTTGATCATTTTTACACAAAATACAAGCCAAGAAAGCCAAAGAAACCCTAAACAAGCCCTAGTTAAACCCGTGACCTCATTTCTTCAATTTTAACCCGTTTTAACCCAAAACAATTGCTAATCTTTGCTAATTACTTTTAATCAGATCTTAACAACTATTTAATGATATCGCAATCATTAAAAACACAATGTACCTTGGAAAAACCTTTGAACAACAAGTCGAGCTCCAAAACTGACCCGAACCCTTTCATACTCAATTTTGACCCATTTCAAACCATTCCAAGTGCAAATAACCAATGTGAACCTCTTCTAGAAACCCTCAAGCTGCTTACCCAGCTGCTTATACCATTCCTTGGTCAAATTTGAGAGCACATGGTCTCATGAATATTCTTGTTTCTTCCTGCCTTACACATGTTCATCACTAAGAGTATCCAACACTCCATTCTAATTTCTAGACCTTGACATTCATAATATAGACTTCAAACATCATCTACTAGCATATACACACGTCCCATATCAGAACCAGAAGCTATCTTAGCTTCCTTGGTCACTAAGATGAAATTTACCTATAAATAGGGACCTTATGTCTCATTACAACTCGCACCACCATCTCTTCTTTCTCAACACAATAAGGCAGCAAATTACTTTGCTTCCCATATGATTCCTAGGATCATTAAAGAAGTTCAAGAAGCAAAGCCCAGAAGAATTGAATCCCCAAAGTAAAAAAATACAAGGCGTACGAGTGGAAATACTACCTGAAACAACCCATTTCCACCATTTTTAATCATTGAAGCTCAAACCCAGGTTTTAAATGTTCTACTTATGATAATTACACCCTTATAATGTTCATATGATCCTAAATATACTATTTTTAAAGTTTTATAACTCAATTCACGATCATTTTCCATTTTGATCCAAAACCGTACACCCAAAACCCTTACATTTTGCGTTTTCTTAAAACTAACTGTTATAATTGTTATTAAATATTATCTATAATTCTTATCCTTGCATGCTTAACTAATGTTAACTAACACTTTATTGATTTAATGAAGGAATTGAACTTATAACCCGTGCGTTTACGTTTTGTAACCCTAATTTGACCCATTTTGCTCCTAGCCTAACGAATCGTTATTTTAACTTGTGTTGCGTTAAAACTTATTATTTAGTTTTTTATAAACTTAGAAATGTCTATTGTAAATGTTAAATACTAAGCTTGCAGGCAATTTGGACTTGTTTTGTAATTAGAGTCCATGCAGGGGTATATAGGTAAACTTTCTGAAATTATAAACTAAAGGGGCTGAAAATGTTTTTAATCAAAGTATAACTATAAGGGTCTATTTATGTCTCTTTTCCAAAGTACAAGTTTACTGGGTTATCCTTTTAAGTTGAAGGACCAAAGTCGTAAAAATGAAAACCCTAGGGGTCTACTTGTAATTTTTCAAACCTCAGGGTCTAAAATGTAATATTTTGAAAAAGTATAAAAACCCATTTAAAACATTACCAGACATAACTTTAATTAATGCTAGTGTTAATCATTTCAGATATGGATTTTAAAACGCTAAAACGTTATATATATCACAATACTAGTGGGAGCTTTTCATATTAAGAGGTTTCATCTTGGTATTACGTTCTGATGAGTTGTTGGGTTTACGAATTAAAGTTGCCCTAGCTCTCAAAACGTTTACTGAAGGACTTTGATTTTGATGGCCCGAATCAGTGATATAATTAATTCCAAACTCTTCAATCAAACTCATAACTCTTAACCAAAGTTTCTAAAGTACAAACTTTCGAAGACTTGAATATTCTAATCAGGTTGTGTGACGTGGGTAATTTACTATCTATTTTACTATATCACATTCCCCAATTAAGATTGTGATTAAGGTCGTCATTTTTATTTCAGAACTATTTATTACATCTACTACCAGGTGAAGTTCATAACCTCGCCTTTCTATTTTTACTGTTTTATAAACCGCGAGGGGATACATGCTTGTTTACAAAATCTTTTCGTACTCGTTTTATTCTCTATAACAATGTGATTACTTTTAAAGGGCTTACTGAATTCTTAACCCCATTTCATCTTTTGAATACTTTATAACCTGTGATACCTTATATAAAACATGAATGAAGTGTTTTCTAAATGTATGCATCCTGTATATTTTTGCCTAAGTAGCTTCAGGTGCCATTAGTTCCATATTCATGATTCATTAATTTACTTTGCATTGCGACGTGAACGCGAATATTGTAGAGATCTATTGGGGGTGGATGGCACGTTTGTTATACCCATGCTGGGTAGCCAAATGCACATATTCTGTCCTAATAGGTAACATTGGCAAGTTATCTTTTCACGGGGATCATTGTCCCTAACCTATATCACTACGGTGATTACCTGTTAATTTATCTGTGTCATGGCTTACTGCAATAAAAATGTTACCCTGATTTCCATGGCTTAATTGTATTCGTTGCAATTATTACACATTATAATAACCGCATTCAACCCATATGATTACTATCTCCAATGTTTTCCATGATAATACTGTTCTCAATGATATTAAATTGTTCTCATGGTAATTATCCTTGTAATGCCAATATTTCCATATAATAACCTGTATTCAATTATTACATTTCAAACCTATGAATTTCACTCAACCTTTTTGTTGACCCTTTTTAGCATGTTTATCTCAGGTAATTAAGCAAGTTGCGGCACAGAGTGGCATGGACTCGAAGATGGCTGAACTGTTATCATTCAAACATAATATTTTAGATTTTGGGACCTGCATTTTGTAAAAACTCTGATTATAACGAATGATAACTAAAATTTTCCAACAACATCTCTTTTAAAGTTGTTTTCTATGATTATGATTGTTGTATCCATGAAGTAATACCCCAGATTAGCTTCCGCTGCTATATTGTAAAAATGGGGGTGTTACATTGAATGACCTAACAATGCCATCCCTAGTGCCAGACGAATTAGATGAATCCTCTCCAGCTGGCTCTACAATCTCCTCCTTAACTATCGGTGCCGACATTGGGTCGATACCTACCTCAACCGTGTCTCCAGCACTGGTGTCTGCCTCATACTCCTCGGTGTCATCCATGACATCCCTAGGTTCAATCTCAATATGATCTTTAACATCATCCCCATCACCAATACCCAACTCCATATCAACCTTAGTCTCTATAAGATCAACCTTGGTATCCTCCTCTATGCTAGCCTCAGATGAATATGAATATCTGAACCTCTTACGAGGTGGTAAGAGATCAGCATGGGTAGGAGCTAATGATCCCATAACCGGTGTAGATGATGGTAAAGAATCAACTGGGGATTTACATCTCTTGCGAGATGGTCTAGCAGAATGTGAAGATGAATGTAGTAGTCTCTCTGATGAATCTCCTGATGATAACTCTGATGTAGTCGGTGGATACAAAGTAGATAATGGAGCATCACACCAATGACGAAATGCCTCACTACGTCGTGGTGCTCTCCTCGGAGGGTAACCCAATCTAGGTGATACATCTCTAGTCGAAGATCCAGAATGAGCCTGATCTGGTGCATCCAAACCTAAAGAATGAACTGGTGATGAATCCGAATATAAACTAGAAGAAGATGAGCGGTGGTCTGAAGCACGAGGTGATACACGCCTCCATGCAAGTCTACGAGCAGGAATAGGTCCAACTCTCTTCCTCGCAGTCAACAACTTACACAGACCATTAAGATGTGTGCGATAAGGTCAACAAAAAGGAATAGCCTCCCCAGGCCGGATCAGAATAGCTGCTCGTCGACGAGTCTTGGACGGGGCAGTAACAGGATCAATAGGGAAATTAGATGATGATGATGGATGTGTGTACTCCCCGTGGGCCTCTCCAACGAGCAGAACCATTCACATATGGATCTTGAGAAGGTAGGCCATCAGAAAATATGGTAGCCTCAGAAGAATCGACTGCATAAGATGGTGAAATAGCCGGTAGGGGGAAATGTGCTCGCGGTGAAGCATCTTATCTGGTGAATCAGTATCGGATCCGGAATAGGGAACCAAGCCACACATCCAGTGTTGATGAAAGCGAAAAGGTGTCATCTCAACCACAGGAGCGGCAATGAAAATAAAAGAGCAATAGTGAAGTCTCTGAGAGCACAACAAGAAGTAGAAGGAATAACAGTAGGGAAATATCACCAAAAAGAATAACTCTGAGAGGGCGGTGTTCCCACACTCTCAATCCGAAGAATCTAAAGAAATAGCAATAGCTGAAGTCATGATTTGCACAAGCAAAAGTTTTTATAAATCCTCCTTTATATTGAAACCATGCAAGGCATAAAGGAAAATGATGAAATCTGAATGGTAGGTAAAATATGGATATTATATAATAGCCTCAAAGTTATATAGAAATCTTATATCTATATATATATATATATATATATATATATATATATATATATATATATATATATATATATATATATATATATATATTGTTCATATATATATATTTATGGCAAGGATAGACAACATGTAAGCACAGATAGAGGCACATAGGGATCACATACTGGTTATAGACCAGACCTAGTATAACTACCTGGTTCTCTATAACCTTGGCTCTGATTACCAATCTGTCACACCCCCAGACGGGGCCTGGACGGAATACGTGTCTGAGGGCGTGACGTCATAACAATCCAAACACAAAGCAATAAAGAACGACACTAATCATGGAGTTTAAAAAATATTGTACTCGTTGCATAAAGAATGTATTTAAGTTTTACAAACCGGTCATAAGAAAGATTAAATGTAGTGGAAGCATAACAAAAGGTTGACAATGAAACCGAGTATGTAAATAGATAGTCTTGAATGGCAAAGTCACATAGCACATGACTCCATTTAGCATCAAAATCAAGCCAAGATAAGCACCGAGAAAACATGTTTTAAATGTCAATAATAATGTTGGTGAATTCATAGGTTAAGTTAATACAAGAGTGGACCACAAGATTTCAAAACGTATGCGACTACTTAAAGGATAAACATCGAAATAAATAAGTATTTATAATTTACTGTTACGTTAAGCTCATGACACCGATGCTAATAATCAACAAGGCAAATTGCTTCATGCCACATAGTATTCCTGCCCTTAACTGGTGTCCCAAACCAAAGACCACCACAACGCACATCGACATGACATATATCCGTTTATTCTTCGTTAAGTGGAACCAAAGCAGATAGGGATAATTAGTCCCAATAGATCTTTTTATTCATTCGCGCTCACTTAACCAAACCAATTGGCCATAGGTGACTAACAGTTCATGATAGTTCGGGCAATAGTGGTTTGTAAGCAACTTAGGCAACACATAAACATGTAAAACTCACGTTAAGAACTTGTGACCAATTTTAAAAGCAAACAATGTTTATCACCCTAAAGTATAAAGCCTTTATAAACCAGTAAAACGTGGGGCTATGAACTCACCATAAGCAAGTAGTGAGTCGGTAATCAACGAAGAAGAAATAAAGCCGAAGGGTCCTACACGTGACCTAGATAAACGGTGCGTCTTAGAAACGCGGAAAGCATGCCAAGAATTGCACAATATGTTCATCACCAAAGACATCCATGTGTGTTTGTGCCTTAGTTTGTTTAATAAAGTATGACCAAATAAAACTACAAAGTTTTTCATTAAGTCTTGCCGTTTATTCAAAATTTACTCTTTTTAGAAATTTTCCATTTTAGGAAAGTTTTTAGTTTCAAGACGTTAATACCGTCCCCTATATTTGTTAAGTTTCCATATTTTCAAAATGCGCTAATTAACCATATTCGCTTAACTTCCAAGTCTGATTCTTTAAATTTTATCAAACTTACTATTTTTAGTAACTTTATCGTTTTTCCTAAAATATGTTAATGACGTCTTTAAATGATACTAACCAACATATATGAGTTACTATATGTTTCGCTAGAGTTTAAAAAGTCCAAAAATATCCGAAAGTGTCCGAAAACCATTTTACTATTCACATCAGCACACTATTCATTTGGTTTTGCCGAAAATGTTTCAAGTTTCATTTGGCTATAACTTGGCCGTCTTAAATCCGATTTTAAAGTGTGATATGTGAAAAACTATCTATTCAAAACAAGCTCTACAAAAACTACTTTTACGCCTAATGAAAATATATTTAGGTCGCTCAAAACCTCAAAACAAATTTGGGACAACAAGCTCTTTTTGTCAAAAACGCAACCAAAATCCACTCAAACTTCACAATAGTGCCTAGTCTAGCCTAATCTCTGTTCACAACTAATCCACATCAAAACCACACCTAAATCTAACCTAATCCCTTTATTTCTATTGTTGCAACTCACTTTTCAACTCATCTCACCATAATTTATAAAACAACAAACATAATACTTCCATTTTTATAAAAGTTGCCAAGATATTTCATCATTTCTTTTTATAAAAGTGACACAAACACATGGACTCTTAAGCTTGAACAATATTCATAAGAATAAAAGAAATGAAACAAGAAATGGTCCAAGAATGCTTACAAGAATGAAGAAACAAGTAGAGACTTACAAGATCTATACCCAAAATGACTAGATCTATAAAACCCACTTATAAAATTAGAAACCCTAATTTTATAATCTTGAGAAACCTTGAAAATCAATCAACCAATACTTGGATCTACCTTAAAAACTCTTGAAAATGAACTTAGAACACTTGGATCTTGAGAAGAATCAAAGAAAATGGGAACCCTAATAAGGGTGTTTGGGCCGTGAGCTTCAAGAGAGGAGAAAGAGAGATGAAAGATTTTTATGAGGCTTTGAAATGATATGAGAAACCCTAAGTGTGAGAATGTGTGGTATTTATAGGGTAAGATTAGGTCAAGGGGTCTTGTTTGTAGCTTCAAGTGTCCAACACACACCAAAGGTGTGTGTCTTTGTGGTTTCGGCCGAACCTAGCCCCAAGGACCCAAATGAGTTCAATTTTTAAGTCATGGCTCACAATAGATGTATAAGATGGTCCTTGGTTGGTCAAATGAAGTCAACATGTGTAAGAGTTCACATGTTTGAGGTTGCATGGGATGTCTACACAAGAGAGTGACACTCTCATGTGTCACTTTCTATACTTGCATGCACACATGGGTGAGGCTTTCAAAATAAGATGTCATTTTATTAATTTAGGATGCATGGTGACATTGTTGTGGTTTTAGGCGTCCAATATGACAACCAAAGGGAGGTGAATGAAATTTTTAGTATTGCAATGCTTGACGGATGATAACTCGAGTTTACACGAAAAGATTGGGGGTTTTCGAGGTTCCGTTTGGTCAAAAACGTAAAAAACGTAATTTAAAGGATAAAACCCTAAAATTAATATCGGAAGAGATTAAAAATCACGAAACTCTTAAAAAAGTTAAAATATCTCATATAAAGCCTAAATTAATTAATAACCGATACCGGGACGCGTCCGATGACGTTTTTCAGATTTACGCGGGTTAACTTCCCGGTAAACTGTCAGATTCAAACGTAATATGAAAAAGTCAAAGATATTAGTCAGAAAGGTTTAAAACATTGACCTAAAATTTACGGGGTGTGACAGAAGCCGAGATGAATCTAGAATTTGTGAGATCTACAAATGTATGTCACGTTAATACTAACAACATGGCTGCAAACTCGGACTGATATAAAGAAGAAATGGGCCATTTGTTTTAGCCCAAAAAAAGAGCCAGAGCCCAGCACCAAACGACGCCATCATCATGATTTTTAGTATATTGTAGAATAGAAAGTATAGAGAGGGGACACTTATTGAGCATTTGTAGTCTCATCTTAACAAGACACACTGGAAAAGTGTCTAGGTAGTAATAACTCACACACACAGATAGGTACATTTCATGTGTAGCACAATATTAACTTAGTTTGATTGGTACTTTGTCAGTATTGTACATAGTCACTTGGTGAGAGATATAATATGCAGATTAGAAACTGAGTTTTATGTGTTCATATCAATGATCTGTACACAGACAGTGGGGTGAATTGGGTGGGGTAAGTGAGTGGGGGGAGGGGAGAGTTAAGGTGAGGTGGGCTGTGCATAGGACATATATTTAGGAGTACAGAAGAAGCAATAAAATAGTATTGGATTTAGGGGTAACTTAGTCTCTTCTTACAGACATTAGAGTCGTTAAGGGGAGTGATCTTTCTCAGATGAACACACTCTAGAGTACACATAGTCACAGGGATTTTATCAGGAGTGGAAGAGTTATTGTGGACATGGAGACTAGAAACTCAATTGATATAGATGTGGGTATATACAATTTCTTACAAGTACCCAATGGACAGATGTGGCGTTATGAGTGTTTAAATTTTAAGACGTATATATGATCTATCTCTCGATATAACTGAGAATCAGAGATTTATAAGATATAGGAGAGTGGATACAGGAAGTGTCTTAGAGCTGGAGAGACCACAGATTAGAGAGATCTTTTTTGACGGGAGGAGTGATGATTTGTATGAGGGGTTAGTTGGTCTGATTGGAGGATGGATTGATTGGTGGGGTGAGGAGAGGGTATGAGTAGTGATAGTGGAAATGGTATGGTGGGGGGGGTGGGGGGGGGGAGGGAGGGTGGAGAGAGAGTATGGGGGGAGTATAGAGAGTTGGTGGAAAGGGGGTAATGTGAGATGGAGGTGACTGATGTGAAGTTTGTTAGATTTTGGAAGAACCTATATGTCACTCAACGATATCGACTAAATATAGATACTGTTTAGTGACGAAATTTAGACACACAGAACACACACACACAAAGTGAGATAAAGGTGAGAGATTCTTAAAATCATGACTATGTAGAATTGTGTATATAAATTAGTATAGTGATTGATGATTTCTAGTAGGTTTTGATCCCCAAACACGATGTAGTAGATTCCTTTTATTCACCAAGGAAAACCTAAAAGGATTATAAAACATGTGAAAGATATTGATATACTTTCCTAAGATATCTCCTAAGATATCTCTAAGATAACTATTATCGCTATTCTGTTACATAAACAGACTTAACTAGATAAGGCCAGTACTAACTATAGTACTGCCAGACTTAACTTAGTATTGGCAGACTTAACTATGTCTATAAGACTTAACTCTATAACTACCAGACTTAAGTATGTTACATAATCCTAACAATTCTCCCCATAACTTGAATTCACTTGTGATCTTTCAAGATTTCTATATGATTATCTTTACTCAATCAACAACAGAAAAAAAAACAACCGAGATAGACACAGAGGGACATGAGAGATGTGCGAAATAGAGGACAGAAGAGAAACATTACAAAAATAAAAGTCACACAACACATCAATTGAAAAGCTGAGTACACAAGCGTCTCTGACAGCGTACATGTTAGAGAGGCGGCGCGACAATCTAGTAATAGCTAATTATTAACGTAACCAGACTTAATCTGGTAGTTATCTGAGTCTTTTTTATCTGTCATATAGAGACATTAGTTCAACGTCTGCAGTACTAAGTTAATCTGGCAGTAACTATATGTTAGTACGAGGCCTTGTCTAGTTAATCTGTTATGTAACAAAATTGTTATAATAGTTATCTTAGATATATCTTAGGAGATATCTTAGGAAAGGATATGCATTATCCTTTCACATGTTTTATAAAGCCTTTTAGGGTTTCCTTGGTGTATAAAAGGAACTCTACTACATAGTGTTTGGGGATCAAAACCTAATAGAAATCAATAGCAATATACGAAGTTAGTTTCACATTCTTCTTAGTACTTGTGTTTAAGTATTCCGCATTAGCAACATAGTATTCATAGTCCATGTGTCTCTTCTTATAGTTGAGTTGGATTTATTCAAGTTAGCTATTGGCTTACAAAAGGCTAATCAGATCCAAGACTAAGGACCTACAGTAAAGGAATATTGATAGAACCTGTAAAGAAGAAAGATCAAATCTTGCTTGATGAAGAAACTGCTTTAAAACTACAAGCTGTATTTGATGAAGAAGAAATACTTGCAAAAGAGAAAGCTAAAAAAGTACAAGAAGCTAATATTGCCTTGATTAAAACATAGGATGATATACATGTAAAAGATGGATGTTGATCATCAATTGGCTAAAAGAATGCAAGCACAAGAACAAGAAGAGTTGTCTGTTGAAGAAAAGTCTACATTATTTCAACAACTCTTAGAGAAAAGAAGAAAGCATTTTGCAGCTAAAAGAGCCAGAAGAACAAGAAACAAACCACCAATAAAAGCTCACAGAAAAGATAATGTGTACTTACCTAAAGAACATGGAAGGATACAAGCTCAATGATTTGAAGTTGAAAGATTTTGATTCTATTCAAGAGATGTTTGACAGAGCATTCAAGAGGGTAAATACATTTGAAGACTTTAGAACAGAGTTGGTGAAGGGCAAAGAAAAGAGAGCAAGAACTGAGCTAGCACAAGAGATTACAAAGAAGGAAAAGGTGGAAGATGACAAAGAAACAACAGAGATTAAAAGGTTAATGGAAATCATTCTAGATGAAGAAGAAGTAGCAATTGATGCTATTCCTTTGGCTGTCAAGTCTTCAAGTAGTGTTGACTGGAAGATTCATAAAGAAGGAAGAAAAGGCTATTATCAAATAATAAGAGCTGATGGAAAGTCTCAAATGTACATGATCTTTAGTCTCAAAGTATTCTTTATGAATCTTCCAGTCAACAATACTTGGAGACTTAACAGTGAAATGAATAGCATCAATTGCTACTTCTTCTTCTTCATCTGGAATGATTTCCATTAACTTTTTAATCTCTGCTGTTTCTTTATCATCTTCCACCTTTTACTTCTTTGTAATCTCTTGTGCTAGCTTAGTTCCTGTTCTCTTCTTTGCATAGTCTACAACTCTTGTCTTAGAAGTCTTCAAATGTATTTACCCTCTTAAATGCTCTGTCAAACATCTTTGGAATATAATCAAACTCTTTCAACTTCAAATCATTGAGCTTGTATCCTCCATGTGTCCTTTAGGGTAAGTACACATTATTTTTTCTCTGTTGAGCTTATGTGTGTTTGTTTCTTTTTTCTCTTCTGGTCTTTTTAACTGCAAAAAATGCTTTTCCTCTTTTCTCTAAGATTGTGTGAAATAATGTAGCCATTTTTCTTCAACAGACACTCTTCTTGTTCTTGTGCTGCATCTTTCATCAGCCAATTGATGATCAACATCATCTTTCTTGTATATCATCCCATGTTTCCATCTAAGGCAATAATGCTTCTTGTAACCTTTTCAACTTCTCTCTTGCAAGTCCTTTCTTCTTCATACAAATTCAACTTGTAGTTGACAAGAGCAGTTTCATTCCATCAAGTAAGATTTGATCTTTCTTCTTCACAGGTTCTATCAATATTCCTTTACCTTTGTCTTATGATTGTTGTGAAGATATCTTTGTTGTAGATTCACCCAGCTCTTGTATAACAATCCCTTTCTTCTTGGGCTTTGTACTTTTCATTTCTTCAAGTGCTTGAGCCAAAGTAATATCATCAACAGTATTAATTGTAGCAGTAGTTGTTGTAGCAGCACTAACAGTTGTTGCAGCACTAGCAGTACTAACTTTATCACCAGCAGCACTAACCTGAGCAGCATCAATAATTAGCTTAGCAGTGTTAATAACTTCAACTACTTCTTCAGCAACTTCCTCACCAGCAGAAACATTCATATCATGAACACTAACCAGGGTAATTTCTTCATCTGCATCAATAGCATCAATCCTCCCCTGTTTGGATGCATCCTCACCCAAACTTTCTTCATCATCAGAGGATTCTACCCTAGCAGTCAAACCAACTTTGTATAATCTCTTCAGCTTATGAGTTCTTGACCTATTTTTCTTTTCAAGCTTCTTGACCCTCCTTTTCAAACTAGCAATCTCATTATGTTGAGAGGTCTTTGTCTTCTCCAAATCAAGAACCCTGTTTTGTAAAGTGGTACATAGTGCCATCAATTCATCAAGTTTAAGTCTATCCTTATCACTTCGAAGTGTGTTACCTCTTGCGAGCAGTGAATCATTGGAATGTTTAGATACATTCTCAAACCTAGTTTGAGCAATAGTATCCCCCATGGTTTCTTGGCACCTGGGACCACCACCTGAAGTAGTTCCTAGGGAACTAGATTCATTAGGTGTTGCCTTGGATCGGGTCTTAGTTATGTTACCACTGTCCTGCTCTGCTTCTAAGCTAGAAGCAGTAGTGGCAGCCCTCACCAAACTATCACCCAACTCCTTATGGACAACCTCATCTAAAAAATCCACAATTTGTTCAAACCCATCACTTTTTGCGAGTTTAGACAAAAATGCGACCATGTTATGAGTATCTGCAAACTTTAGATTCGCCATTTGTGTTAGGTTTTGATAATGGATGATAAAATTAAGTTAGGGTTATAGTTAGAGAGTATTTGAAAGAGTGAAATCGATTAAAGAATCGATTGAAACCCTCAATCGAAGTATTTATGAAAATACCCTCAACAGCATTAACTTTCACCCATCAGTAGTAAGTTATGCCTAGCACCATTAACTTTGAGTCACCAGCATTAACTCCAATTCCATTCTAAACAGCTTTTCCATCATCAATTTAACACTTTTCTTTGCTTTTCCTGCAAAATGTTAGTCCAAAAACCAAGAAAACACAAGCCATAACAATTTTCACAGTATTAATTATACCTAAAAGTATTAAGTATAACTATCAGTAGAAACTCAGCAGTATTAAGTATAACCAACAATACTAATTATACTTAACAGCAGAAACTTTTAATGACATGAATAACAGTACTAATTCATACAAAACTCTACAAAAACATAAAGAGATAAAGGACTTTAGGGATTTAGCATTCCAATACTAACAATCAAATATTGAAATCTACTTACATCAAAAGCTTTTGTAAGCAAATCTGCAACATTCTTGTCAGTATGAATTTTGACCATTTGAATCAATTTCTTTTCATTGCAATCTCTAATAAAATGATGTCTGGTCTCTATATGCTTTGTTTTTTAATGAAAAATAGGATTTTTAATTATGCAAATAGTACTGTTATTGTTAATAAAGATCTTGGTATGCATAAAATTATACCTATAATAAAGTAGTTGATTTTAAATCCAAAGCACTTGTGCACAGCAACTTGAAGTAGCCACATATTCTGCTTTTGTTGTGGAATTTACAACCACTGTCTGTTTCTTGCACTGCCATGATATTAATCTACACCCAAGGAATTGACAACCTCTTGTTGTAGACTTCCTACCCAAGCTTGCTCCAGCATAATCACTTGTGTGTGTTTAAATACACATACCTTTTACCTTTAAAATCGACCCTAAACGACCAAAAAGGCACATAAAATGCCACATATATGCCTGTTTTTGTGTTTATGATGTGCAGGTACCTGATATTCACTAAAGGACAAAAACAAAGCTAAGCCAGACAAAACCGAGCATGGAATGGTAAAATGTGGAAAAGTCAAAGTCAAAGTCAACCCAGAAAAGTCAACAGTCAACACCGAGCCCAGCATCGAAGAAATAGTTAATGGGCCAACCCACACCCATCTAATGGGCTGGGAAAGCCCATTAAGCTATTAATACCAAGATTTAAGCCCAATACAAAGTTGAGGGGCTGTAATTGCCAACCCCTCAAAATTGAACACATAAGGACCATACGGGTAATGGTGTGATACACTTTGAGGAGCCTCTTTTGCCATTTCCAAAACCTTTATCAACCACAAGGACGAATCATGCAATATCTTTATACAACTTGAGGGACCTAACCTGCCAAGTCCTCAAACCTTCACAAATAACAGCCCTGTAACCAAATTTCCCGCCAAAACACACTCACACAAAGTGTATGTTCTGTCCCACTGTTTAATTGTCTCCTCCCTTTCACTTCCTTCCAAAAAACCTTTCCCTAAACATAAACCCCACACCCCACATATCAATGCACGTTTGGCAATCCCTCAAGTTCTCATTCGTCAATGGTAAAGGACAAAAATGGACGATTGAGATCTCTTTGACTTGGGCATCACTCAAGATGGATGGCTATGATGAGTTTGACTTCTCACACACAAAAACACAAGCTGCATACATCTCACATAAAAAAAAAAAAAGAGAGAGTAGAAAAAAAAAAAAAACATAAAAAAAAAAAAAAAAAAAAAAAAAAAAAATAAAAAAAAAAAAGAAGTAGCACACAAGGAGTGAAGGCATAGTGATAGTCTTAGTATAAATAGAGGTCTTTGTAAGCCCATTGAGACAGAGAATATAATACATCAATTTTTAGCTTAAGTCTTAACATAGTTTCTAGTTTTCTTTAAGTTATTATCTTTTAATTCCAGCCTTGTACTCGTTTTAAAGTTTAATGAAAATTTGATGAATTTTATGTTTTAAGCTCTCTTTGCTTTTAAGTCTTGTTATGTTTCAAAAGCTACTATAAGCTCCCATTTAAGGTCTTTTATAAACTGCTTTTCATAAAAGTTAACTTAGATATATTAAACAGTAAAGAAAAAAAATCAAAAAAAAATACTCTCTCAAAATTACCAAATCTTGAATTGGATGATAAGCAAAAAAGGGATGGGCTTATGGACACTTACTAGCTTGTCTTTGACAAGCAAGAGCTTGTAGAACTTTGTTTTGCTCTGTTTAAGCAAGGGTTGTGTAAGTTTCTCATTTTTAATTTTTTTTATAGCATCTACCTATACAGTCTTATCTCATGCTTATTAAAATGCTTACTAATGTTTATTATTGCTTATTATGCTTACTTTCAAGTTTTTAAGTCATTCGTTCAAATTTTAGAAAGTTACTGTTAGATTTAGTATTTAAAACAGCTTATTGTGTTTTGCTTAATTAGAGTGCTTATCTTTGCTTGCTTAGTGCTTATTAATGCTTATTAATGTTAGTTGACCATTTCTCTTTGAAAGAGTTAGCCCAAAACAGCCTTTTTATCTTTAAAATTCGATTTTAAGAACTTAAAGGGGTGTTTGGGTTAAGAGACAAAATGGGTCAAAAATGGTTAAAAACTCTTTTGGGTCATTAAGTCAACTTTGTTAAGTTGTATCTTAGCTTATTTAAGCTACTTTCAAAAGATTTTTGGTTCATAAGTTTGTTTTTAAGCCTTACTTGTTTAGTCTTTGAAACTGTGTGCATAAGCTGTCTTGAACAACTTATTTGGTTAAGTTGTCCAAACCAAGCATTTAAGCTTTGGGTTGGACTTGTTTTACGGATGTTTGGGTAGTTTGATAATTTTCTTAAGTGTGATTAGTATTTAGATGTTTAACTGTTTCCTGCCCAATTTCATTAAGTGTTTTAGAAAATCAAAAACAGCCTTTTTAATTTGCTTTTTCTAGCTTATTTGTTTGTTCAAAATATATTTTAGAAGTTGATAAGTGTTCTATGATGCTCATGCTTGGACTGTTTTGAGGTTTTTAGACCAAAGGAATTCGTTTGTTAGCTTAATTTTAAGCTCAAAGGTAGCTACTTTTAAAAGTATAAACTGCTAAGTGTTTAATTTTTTTTTTTGATAACAACCATTTTCATAAGCCTTTAAAATAGCTTATATGAGTTTCAAAATGCTTATTGATTGCTGAATGTTGTAGCTTTTTGACTAAGCTTTTTAGGGGTATAAGCTATTTTCTTTTTGAAATCCATTTTTAGGCTTATTTTTAAGCTCAAAAGTCCTTATTTAGGGCTGCAAATGGGCCAGTTTTGACCCATTTTGGATTTTAGCTTAATTTGAGCTTGTTTGCTTATTTTCTCAGCCTATTTAGGGTTAGTTAGCTTATTAGGTAGTATTGCCATTCTGTTTTAGCTTAGTTAGTTTATTCTTAGCTTATTGAGCTTATTTAGTTTAAGCAAAATCTCAACAGTTAGCCATTTTAGTTTTTATGTTAAAAATTTAAGTTTGTCAGCTTCTAGGCTTATTGTAGGGCTTATTATTGCTTTTCATAGAAAATGTGCAGTTTTAAAAAAGCATATTTTTGAGTGTTCTTTAAGTGTGTAAAAAAAGATTTATAAAAAGAGGAGGCCACGGGTGTCAAACCTGTGACCTCCCCTTTAGCATGCAAGCACCTCACAAACCCACACCATAAACATTGTGCTACATTAGCTCATCCGTTTTCTTTTGCTTTCATTTAGTACTTTAGCCCTTTTTAGCCTTTAAGCCCACAACCCACATTTAGCTTATTAACAGCTTATTAATAAGCTGTTTTCCAACTTTAGATTTTTCCTAGGTTCTTCATAGTGTAATTTATTTTCCTTGAAATTTTCATATTTTTTCATCATCATTTAATATTTTTAATAATTTATTTTTATTAAAACTGTTTTTAATTCGTTATAAACTAAATAAAAATCAAAAAAAATATTTTTATTTTTTAGAAAATTTTCTTTTATCATTTTCAACTTAGGAAAAATAGAAAAACTTTTTTAGGGTCGTTTTTTGCAAAAATTTAATTTTTAAAGAACGAGTTTTGAACCCCGTTCTCGTTTTCTCGTTTTAGAGCTCATTTTAATCCCGTTTTCACCCTAGTCTTTTTCATTCTTCATTATTAGTCACCTAGAGCAGATTAGAAGTAAAAAAATCTTTGTAGGGTCAATTTTTAAGAATTTAGGTTTTTGACCCCTTGTTCGAGGCTCGTGCTCACGTTTTTTATTTTATTTCAAAATTTTTAGGTTTTTCTTAATCGTTTTTGCATATTAGTAGATAATTTAGCTTTCTAATCTTCTCAATCATTAATATCATTCAAATTCTAACTTTCCGACTATACCGATTTTCAAGTCGAGCCTCGTTAGGGATAAACGACCCGGGAATATTCTATACTACTTCTCGGTTTCATTGATTATTTTTAGATTATACTTATTAGAGCAGCATTAACTTGTCTAGCAGTATTAACCAATACTGTTGTTTTTGAAATATTTTGTTAGCAGTATTAATTAATACTAAGCCAGACTTCATTAGTACTGCTCTTGGAACCATGTTCTTTTTAGCACATGGGTAGGTCTTTTAACATAATTTTGATAATTCACACGTTTGAGCATTGTTCCAAGAACAGGTTTTACTTATCCTTTGATGTTGAACTATTTTTGATGTAATTTGCAATCAACATGTAGCAAATGATTCAAAGCTTCCACACGCACATAACATAGCTTATTAAACATCCTCAAAATTGCTTCCCTAGTCTTGAGACATCATAGTGTTCGCAATATCTTTGGATTGCCTCTGACAGGTGAGTGTTTTGCCTATTTTCTCAGCTTTGTTTAACAGTTTTTTCCTAGCAATGTTTTCTCTTGTTGCTTAGGTTTGACAAACTCTATCTTAGCAATACTATGCTTAATTGTTTTCTTCTTAGTTTTGGCTGAGACACATTTTTCTTCCTTACTATCTAACACCCATTCTTCAATAAATGGGGCATCATCATTCTTCCTAACTATCTCAGACACTTCTTCACTCTATTTTAACTACAGGGTTTTTTTTAAGCTTAATAACAACACATCTAAACCAGAAAATCAAGTGTTGGAGGCATGAAATTTTCTGTAAAAAGAGGTGGAACCGCATTATATTTTTCATACCCTAAACCTTTCTTGCAATTGTTAACTATCTGACACTCTATGAGCTTGTCTAAACTTTTAGATGCATTTTCAAATTTATCTACACAAATTGAATGTTTATCTTCTCTATTTGAAGTTTTTCACACACAACAACAACACACCTAAGCTCACTAATAGTTATTTCTCATACTTGAATATCCCATTTTAAGCCATTAATGTTTTCTACATAAACAGACTCATTCTATTTTTTAAAAATCCAAGTTTTTCATCCCTCTGATTTCTAAACCTGTTTTATAACCTAAAACCATTAAACTAGATTTCTCTAAATCTCTTAATAGTTGATCATTTTGAGATTTAAGTAATTTAAAAATTTTCCATACAAGATTTTGAACAATTTGTATCATTGGATACCTCTGAGTCAGAACTTGAAGATGAGTAAGCCATGAGTGCATAATTAGGCCCTTCCTCTGCCTGATCACTCCAGTCATATCCACCAAGACCATCATATGACACCAAAGCTATGGAAGTAGATGTTTCCACAGGCACACTCCTTCTTGAGCTTTCCTTCTTGTTGTCTTGATTTCTTGGAGCTCTGCACTCCTAATACAAAGATGTCCGCCTACTTGTGGCAGTTGTAAGCACATCCCCTTGGACTATCAAAACCATAGTCTCATTTGCCATTAACAGAAGCGTCCTCCTGTATTCCTTCAAAACCTTTAGCCCTCATGGTCAACATGGACATTTGCCATCTTAAATCTATCTCTTCTATGTCATCAGGATGGATTTGTTGCAAGTCCTCATGTGCAAGTTAAGGACTATTTAGTTGACTAGCAAAGAACAAACAAATAACAACATCACTCAAGTTATCAATATTTGTAGAGTAAGCAATATTTTAACTTGAGTGCTAGCAATAGTAACTCCATGAGCACATTAACTGCTATATTATAGCTAGCAAGAATATGATATTAGAAGAGGACACAAAAGCCATGTTTTGTGTGCTTGAACTTGAGCTAGAGATCCCTTTAACTTCTGGTTCATACACCTTGAGGTTGTTGTAGAGATCATCTATGCTCATTGTATCCAAATCAGCCTTTTCCTCCACACAACAACATGTGTGTTCCACTCAGGTGACAAACTTCTTAATAACTTTTGATTAACATCTTTGTGAAAAAGCTTTTCACCCAAAAGCTCCAACTGACTCACAAGCTTTTAAAGCCTATCAAAGTTGATCAAGGCATCTCTAGAGCTTCGAGGCAGTGAAGTTTTCTATAGCTTCTTAAGAGATTCCTTTGAGTCTTTTAGTAGCTTCATTCCCACCAAATCTCTTTTCAATAGCTTCTAATTTTCATTAGGAATTACCATCATTAAAGTACTTCTAGCCTTCACTTCTAATCTTCTCGAGCCTTATCTTCAGCAGATGTAATAGGCATCACTGTTGTAAAACAACCTACCATAACTGTGTTTTTGCAAGGATTCACCGATATCTCTATGACTTACCCACATGCATGTAATCTATCATCCAGATGTATTGTTCAATCCTTATTCTCCATAACTCAAACTCACCCAGTTTTAGCATGGAAACTTTGAATGCAGCCACTATGTGTGCAGAATCATGATCCATATCTTCTAGCAAAGTTTCTCAGAGCAACAAGCTCTGATACCACTTGTTGGTCCCACTTCAACACTTCTATAGATCGAATTCCTTAAGCTTGTTTAAGGTTTAGTTATATTAGATAAATCTAACACATCTATAGTAGAAACTTTGTGTGAATGTATTAAAGATTATGCAGAATTTAATCTTTAATAAGAAGAATTTTCAATGAAACAGTAAAACACAATGAATATATAATTCAACAAAACATAAAAGCTCCAATATTATTAAGCAAATAATACGAATACTCTCAAAGTATTAGGGTTACAAAGACCTTGAAGCTATGATAACTTTTAAGAAAGACGTCATTGTTGATACGTCTATTGGTATGATACATTCTCACGATGCCCTATGACCTCCGTTTTATACACCGACAGGAGTCCTAAACCGCTTACAATACTTTCCTAAGTAATCATAATCTTCTAAATAAACAAATAACTTATACATATCTTTTACCAAAATATCTCATACAAATCACATAAGCAGTACTAACTAACTCAACAGTACTAACTTCTATAACTAGTCAGTGCATTAAACGCCTTCAACAGCATTAACTTTGTACAGCATGAAGTAACTTTTTGTTCTAGCAGTACTTAACTTACTTTAGCGTTTTTCTTCTAAGTCTCTGAGCAGTCTTAACTTCCACTAGCAGTAGTAACTTCCTCTAGCAGTAGTAACTTTCTCTAGCATGGTAACTTTGTACTGACAGTTGTAACTTCACCAGCATCTTAAACACTTTAAATAATTTTCATTGAAATTCTCCAACATCTCACTAAATTTTAACTGAGGCAACATGTAACATCAATAATAACAGTAGTAATTCCACAAGCAACTCAGAAGCTTTTACTCCTAACAATAGTGATTTATACATATAGAATCATAGGATCACATGTATTGTCCTTCTAAAATCGAGCTAAATAACGCTGTCTAACAAGGCTATAACTATGTTAACAGAAACTGCCTTTGGTTACTTAAACATGTTGACTAGTAGGTGAATCTAGATAATTCAACAAATAATGTTCTAATTCCATTGGATAGTTGGACAAGTGGACTACTAGTGTATAAATCTCCATTAAGCAGTAAGTGGGTAAAGTTTTTGTGAGCTAGGGTTTAAGCAAATCACATTACTTTACACCTAAGCTAAATTATAACCAGCAATAAGGATGTCTTTCATGCGGATGCTTTAATTTGTGATAGAATTAATATTTTCTAGATCTTAGGACGAAGTCCCGCCGTAAGTCTAGGAGAATATATGCTTCTCGAGATAAGTAATCTATTGCATCTAATAAACAAACCAATCTTCTAATCAGATTAAATAAATGGCTAATACAGTTTTTCTATCATAAGGCACTGATACACTTGTTTATCTAAGTAATTGCTAGCGTGGGTTTAAAGGTGTCTTGAATTGATTGTAGTCACCACCAAACCCGTGCTAAGTCTCTCAGCTGAAAACCCCTTTTACCTTTAGAATTAGGATTAGAACGTAACATAGGATTACATAGTGTTTGACTTGAGTAGAATTAACTTAGTTTAGTAAACCAAAATAATAATAAATTGAGAGGATTTAACCTCTAGCTTCAAGTGTTGAAACCCTAATTTACCACGAATCTACCACCGACCAGGTACACTGCCCATTAAATTGTTGTTTTTGGTTAAGTCGGCAAAATATAAATTTAAAACTTGAACTATCATAAAAAAACACCACACAACGACACATCAGAGAGCCCAACAAGTGATAAAATTTGGATAGGTGATATTAAGAAAGAACTTGATCATTCGTACATAACATGTTTGGATATCATGTTCCTTGTCCGTATAGTGTCACACCATAATAGGAACCAAATTGTTAATCAGAAATAGATGCAGACAAAATAGAGTAGTTTGTAAGAATCATGCTAAGATTAGTAGCGACACGCTAAAAATCAACAAGAAGGAATTGATTGCTATAAACCTATGCCCATGTTTGCTAGATTAAACAAATTAGATCTTACTTGCATATGCATGTTGTTATATGTTCAAACTTTTATAAATGGATGTAAAAAGTGATTTTCTAAATGGAGTCATCGACGAGGAAGTGTATGTTGCGCAACCTCCCGGTTTTGTTGATTTTTAAAAACCAAATCATGTTTATAAGCTTAAAAAGGCATTGTATAGACTTAAACAAGCTCTTAAAGTTTAGTACGATAGATTAAAATATTTCCTCATAAATAACAAATATAAGACGAGAATAGTAGACAACACCTTATTCACTAAAATAAAGGACTCACGTTTTATAATCATTCAAATCTACATTGATGATATTATCCTTGGGTCTACTTGTCAATCGCTTTGCGATGAATTTTTTAAATTGATGCATGATGAATTCGAGATGAGCATGATAGGAGAGCTTAGATTTTTCTTAGGATTGCTAATTAAGCAAATGAGTGATGGAATATTTTTTAATCAATCAAAATACATTGGAGAAATGCTTAAGAAATTTGGTTTGGAAAATTCCAAAGTTACCAAAACTCTAATGTCTAGGAAAAGAATCCTTACTTTAGACAAAGATAGTGAATCCATTGATAGCACTAAATACAGAGGAATAATAGGTAGTTTGCGTTATCTCACCGCTAGTAGGCCAGATATAATATTTAGTATTTGCCTTTGTGCTAGATTTCAGGGAGATCCTAAGGTATCTCATTTAGAAGCAGTTAAAAGAATATTTAGATATATTAAGGGAATCACAACACCCAGGTCTCGGTATCGGCAAAAAACAAACCTAAAAGATACGGGGGTAATGGTAATATAGGGTATAAGCCAATACGGATCAGAGGGCGATGAATTGATAGAAAAAGCATAAGTGGAATTTGCACATTTGTGGGATCTTGTTTAACATTATGGTTTTTAAAGAAACAAACATCACACACTAACTCCATAACTGAATCCGATTATGTGGCTGCCGAAAGGGCTTGTCAACAAGCGTTATGGATGAAGCAAACGTTGTGATTATAACATCTAGATTTTGATGGTTCCAATCTATGTGATGATTAATGTGCAATCAATCAACAACACAAGACCCATTAATATTACCCTCGAGACAAAGCACATAGAAATAAAGAACAACATTTCTTAAAAGAAAATATAGCCAAAAAGCATATCACAATAGATAGAAACCCTTATGAGAAAAAGTATTCAAACAGTTAAGCCTAAGTTATTATATAATTCGAAACGAAGAATGTCATCGATCCGTCTTTGTAAATAATAGTCTTAAGTATTGTAATCAGAGCTAGTGGGGTTCAACGACTTGGATTTAAGCATAATTTATCCATGGTATTGGGGCTAAAGCTCCACCACAACCAAAGCCCGACCCGATGAGAAAGTATAACGCCTATAGTCTAGGGTAAGTGACTATAAAAACAAACAATATCCACACATGGAGAAGGGTGTTGGTTAACCATTCTTGTATGTTGTAACTAGACCAAACTATTCCTCCCCCATCAATCTCCTTTCAATCTAATATTCTTCCTTTCATCTCTCTTAATTTTCTCACAGTCTAATATCGGACTTTTTATATGTGCTTATATTGGTTAGACTTTATATGTTGATGTTGGATTAATATTTGGGGATAAAAAAGCGGTATCATCGCCAGTGTTTTTTTAAATTTTTGGATCGTGTTTTGAAACAAATAATCTTATTTTCAACTTTTAAAAAGCTACGGCTTATCTTTGTTTTAGCTTTTATTTGTTAATTTTTTTATATAGTTTTCAGTTATCTAGATTATTATAGGGTTTGAAACAACAAACCTTATCTAAGTTTTTTATCTTAGCATATTTGTTTATTTGATTTTCATTTTTTTTAAAGAAAAAAGCATTCGAAAATCTCAAAAAGTGGAATTTTTTTTGGTCTTAAAAACCATAAAGTTTTGTAATTTTATGTTAAAGAATATCTGTAGTTATACTTAATTGCAAAAGAAATCAATAAAAAACGGTTAAAAATTATGTCAGTTAGGTGTTTTAAATTGTTTTCGCGTAAAAGTATATAAATCCATCGATTTTGCCATATGAATCCACCGGTTTAGCACCTCAACCGATTTAGCACCACTGATTTAGCACCTAACCCTTTAGACCATTGGGTTAAACCGACTTAGACCATTTTGGTAAACGATTAGACGCAGTTGAGTTAACCGATTTAGACAATGTGCATTTAACCGATTTAGCCAGTCTTTAGCCAACCGAAATTGACAACTTAACCGATTTTGCAAACTTAACCGATTTAGCACATCAACCGAAAACGCCACTTAACCAATTTAGCCAATTAACTGATTTAGACATATAACCGATTTTGCCCAACCGATTTAGACACATAGACGATTTAATCAACCGATTTAGCAATTTCGGTCCAGCATTTTTGATACAATCAAATTCAGTTCAAGGCAATTTCAGTCAAAGATAAGTACTTCAAAGTAAAATCAAACCATAATTTAAATCACTTTATAAACTTAAGATCTGATATCCTTTCACAAAAACATTAAAATGTCCAATACCAATAACAATAACATGCAAACTCAAACATCAAGTGCTCTTACAATGCAACATGCAAAGCGTGTAAAGATCGTCCTCCAATGTTAGCACCGGGTAATTACGTTTAGTGGAAATCCCGAATCAAGAGATACATTGACACCAAACCTAATCATGACTATCCCACTATTGTCTTGAGGCATACCACGCTTAAACAATTTCAAATGACTGGAAAGCAACAATTACAGTTGCAAAAGAAATAAGTTCCAGAAACCAAACACAGATAGAGGTACATGGAGAACGATAAGAATTTTTGTATCAGAAGACATGAAGGAACCTATTAAATGCTGAGAGCGAAGCTGTTCATATTATCTCGTAAGAGATAGACAATGAATATCTATTCCATAGTATGATGTTGTGCCCAAATATGCTATTAGATGAAGAAAGGCCATTTGAAAGGTTAAAACAATGCCGAGTCAATCAAGTCCAAGATCTTGAAACCAATCTGTAATGGGAATTTGAAAGTTTTTACCTCACGTGATTGGGAATCAATTGAAATCATATTACACGTTGGTAAAGATTTTACATGATGAAGAATGAGTTGGGTTAGGAAATGAGGAGAGTGAAGGTGGGGTTAGGGACCAATCATGGGTGGCATAATGTATGGGTTCAGGGACTTATTAATTACAACCAGAAATGGCAAAGTTTTGTGACACTTGTTTAACCAGAAGTCAAGAGTTTAAGAATGTATCTTACCATAAATAAAAAAAACTTTAATGACATTCCGAAGCAACACCATAACGAATCAATGAGAGAAAGCTGAAAGACTAGCATGAATGCTAAATCCACTTGCACTTGTTGCTCAACAACAACCATTTACCCATTTCTCAACACATCTACTTTACTACACTCAAAATTCCTCAACCAGATCACAACAAGCTGCTACCAGAAATAGAGGTAAAGCAATTGTCAACTCTTCTCCACCCATTTATGATCAAGAACCTGATATGGTTACTGAAGATGATGCATTGTCAAAGGAGAAGGAGATTGATAAACTGATGGCTTTAATCTCTCTATCATTCAAGAAAATCTACAAACCTACCAACAACAACTTAGAACTTCATCAAATACCAGTAGAGCAAATCAGGATAATACTCTAAGAATCAACAGAGGAACTGGGATAAGATAAATTAGAGGGCATCAATATTGATTAGGCTCAGGGAAGAATGGCCAGGTACAGAGGTGGGTCATCAATCTGGGATTCACTGTATACTGCAAAGAATTAGGCATGTAGCAAGAAATGTCAAAAACCGAAACGGCAAAGGCTGCAGCTTATCACAAAGAGAAGATGCTTTTGTGTAAGCAAGAGGAAGCTGGAATCCAGTTGAGTGCTGAACAAGTTGATTGGAGGGATGACACTAATGATGAACCTGAAGATCAAGAATTGGAAGCACATTATCTATACATGGCAAAGATTCAAGAGGTTACTTCAGATGCTGCTGATAATTCTGGACCCATCCTTGATGTTGAGCCATTACAAAAGAGCTACTAAAAATGAGGATGATAACTATAATGTGGTTTTGCCATATGACAGAGAACATCTAAGCAACCTGATCTGTTAATGACACATATCCAAAATGAACAAGGTATACTATATCACTAATGATATCATTGGTTATGAGTACTAATAGAGGAAAGGCTGACCAAGATGATGATGGTGATCTTGCTAGAGAACGTGATTTGCTTGCTTCTTTAATTGAGAAAATATAATGTGAAATTGATGACAGCAAAAACCGTAATAAATTTTTGGAATCATCAAACCAGGACTTGAAGTAGATAAAATTAAAAAAGTGAATGAGAAGTTCAAAAAACAAAAATAAAATTTTAGAATCATTAAACAACCATTTCAAAGAAGCAAACACAGAACTAGTAAAGAATAATCAATTGATGTTCAAAAGACCTTAACAAATTCCCAAGCTGGACTGATAGTATCATGATGTGAATTACACGTTAAAGGTTGAAATTGAATGTGCAAAACCTAAAAGGGAACTAGTCTCACACAAAATGTCTTCTGAAAGTCATATAATCAATATACTCGAAAGATAATTGATTTATAAATCACACATTGTGCAAAGAATATCAGAAATGGAAAAAGAAGCATAATTGAACATCAAAAACCTATTTTCCATAATGTCACAAGAAAAAGAGGCTCAACAAGAAGTTTTACAAAACTCATGAAGACAAGAAACTTGAAAAAGCCATTGCTTTAGAAAATATAATCAAAGTTTTGGATGATATTATATACAAAACCGGTCAATCAGTTCAAACAATGAATATGCTTAATCATAGTTGAAAAATGAGTTTTGTTAAACTTGAGTTCCTCAAGAAAGCCAAAGAGAGCGAATCCTTGTTTGTATGATATATGAAGCTAATAAAGATACATTTTGCTTTAATGTTGATGCACTTGAATCTAACAAAACAAATTCGTCTTCGCACCAAGAAAGTCGATCAAAATTAAGTGATTTAATCAAACCTTTTTATTATAAAAACTTAAATAATCTTTATGACTTGTTTGTTCCCACATCTAGAAAAGTCGGCTGAACAAAGATATTTTTCAGAAAGATCAATAATGAGTCATACATCTGGAAAGATTGTATACTCAAAAGAGAATTTTAATAAACAAACAACTTTGTTAGAAAAACAGATGGAAGAATCCACTCTGTGGGCTCAAAAATGTAAAGGGTTCTCAAATCTTTCAAACACTTAAAAAAGATATTAACAAACAATTTTAATGGTGTGGAATGTTGTAAAGAAGTCACGCATAAAATGATGGCATGTTACATTGAGTCTAATTATCATAGTACCACATTGAAACCAATTTTGATCCTTCGGTTCATAAACTTATGACTAATATAGAAAGATTTTTTCAATCTCTAAAAGAGGAAATGGTTGTACATTTGAAATACTTTAACTCTCTTAAAAACGAAATAGAGTCTCTTCAATCTCAACTAGAAACTCAAAGAACACAGTTTTTGAATGAAATTAATAGACTTTCTATGGAATATTACTATGTTGGTTACATGAATGAAATACTTGGTGTGTACACTAAACTTATGAAGTTACTAATTTGCAATGTGATTATTTGGAAGCTTTGGAAAAATGTCAAAGTCTTGAAAATGAGCTTTCAAAAAGAAATACAACGTCAAAAAGTTTTGAAGCACTTCAGCAACATGCTATTAATCTTGAACTTGCTTTACAGCAATGTCAATAACAGATTAAAAACGACAAACCTTGGAAACAAAAAGAATCAACTTCATTTATAGAATTAAATGTCAAATATTTTGAAATTAATTACAAGAAAGCTCATTACAATACAAAGGCATTGGCAATACGATATGAAGAAACTCATTGAAAAGATGAAAGGAAAATCTGTGGAAACTAAGTTTGAAAAACCATCGGTTATTCGATAACCGAATACTTTTAAAAGTCAAAGACAATCAATTTTAGGTAAACCGACTACTTTTTCAGATTCTCTTGCAAAGAAAGATTTTTCAAAGTCAAAGTCGGTAACCATAAATAATGTGTCCAATGATCTTTCAAAACCAGTCACTGCACAGATTTTGCCTCAGAATGTGAATACAGTTCAAAAGAACACAAACGTGATTGCACCAGGAATGTACAAAGTAGCACATAAAGCCTAATCAAACAAGAACAACACAGTTGCCTCAAGACATTATAAAAACTAACAAAGGTGTGTCTTTCTCTACAGGAGTAATTCCCACTACTAGTGTTAGTAGACTACAACTTAAGAGCAATTGATTAGAAGATAGAGTCTTGCATAACAATAGTCAAAAGAAGAAGCAGGAAGTAGAAGACCACCGTAGGATTTTTAAGTTTTCTAAAAATAAAACGTCTTTAACTGCGTGTAATGATAGTTTAAATGTTAAGACCTCAAATGTTAAGTTTGTTTGTGTGACTTATGGAAAATATGTGTTGAATGATAATCATGATTTGGTGCGTTCGTGCATTATATTATAGGCGTGAATTCTAGAGCTAAGAGAATCCCATTGTTGGTCCCTTATTAGTACTAGAGAACCAAGCAAACAGGATCCAATCAGTTGCTACACCCTTAACAAAATAGTTTGCTTCAAACCACTAAATCAGAAACCTAGAAGCATAACTAGGAAGCAATACGAGCATGTAAGTAAGACATGTAGATGGTGGTACTCTAAGACTACACCACCCGAATATAAATGGAAACCTAAGTCTAGCACAATCAATGTTAAAAATAATGTTAGTTTGACTCTAGGAATTAAATCTAGAACTACTAATATTTTTGGAACCCATGACACTCAGGAAATCCACCTTTGTCCAATACTCCATTGTCTTTTAATTCTTTTGCAACTCGTAGAGATAATTCTGTTCATCGTCGACTCTGGGTGCTCAAAGCACATGACGGGAAATCTCAAGCTTCTAAGTAATTTTGTGGAGAAATTTCTGGGTACGCTAAAGTTTGAAAAATGATCAAATTGAACTGATTCTTGGTTATGGAGATTTGGTTCAAGGAAATGTCACTATCAAGAGGGTTTATTACGTCGAAGGGCTGAATCATAATTTATTCTCTGTTGGTCAATTATGTGATGCGTATTTCGAAGTTGCTTTTAGGAAGTCTACATGTTACATCCGTGATTTGAAGGGAAATGATCTTCTTACTGATTCTCGTGCGATAAGCATACTGTACTCTATCACTCTTCAAATACAACTTCTCCCAATACAAATTTGAGGCTTAATGCTGAAAGCTTCATCGACCGCAAGCATGGTTTTGGCATCGTCGTCTCTCACACCTGAACTTTGATACCATCAACTTGCTTTCAAAGTATGATATTGTGATTGGCCTTACCAAATTGAAATTCATCAAATATTATCTTGTTCTTCTTGTGAGTTGTGGAAAGCAAAATGTAAGTCTTACAGACGAAAACAACACCCCAAACTACCCCACCCCGGCGCTCGCAAAAGACGGTTATAAAGTTTCTACACAGTGGAGCCAATAAGTAACATGGTAACTTATGTGGTCCCCTGAGGGTAGAAAGCTTTTAATGGTAATAAATATTATCTGGTAATTGTTGATGACTATTCAAGATAAACTTAGACTCACTTCTTAAGATCCAAAGATGAAACACCTAAAGTTCTCATCGATTTCCTCAAACTTTTTCAAAGAAGACTTCATGCTCAAGTAAAAATAGTTTAAACTAGACAAAGAACATCCGAAATTCTGAATACAACTCTTATGCATACTTTTCTCAAGAAGGTATTGAACACCAAACGCCAACAGCAGTCAAACACCTAAATATAACAACATTTCTCGAAGATGACGGTACCGTACACTGTGAGGTTGCGGCGAACAAGTTAAGCGCCGTAAAGGTCCTCTGTACTCTGGGCTAGAAGCAAAAGCCACAAGCATTTTCACCTCAAAATCGTTCGCCGCACAACAAGAAGCAGAAAATATCGTCATTCCGTCGACATGATAAAACACTTATCACAACATCAATGCCCTAAAACCCATCTGTCAAAATTCTTTCACATTTTTTGCTCTTTTAATGGTTATTATGTCAGAGATTGTGAAAAATTGACAATATGAAATAAAAAGTGATGCATGTATTATTTTTTTTTGTTTATTGAATTTGTAACGGGTATTCTACTCAGTTCAAGAGCTTACATGGTATATAACAGAGAGAACAAAAGTGATAGTTAAAACCATTCATTGTTAGACTTGACGAATTACCTTTAATGGAGTCAGATCGCGTTCGTTCAGACCCCGTTCCACAATGCTGACAACAGAACATGAACAAGACAGTTTAAGTCCCAGTCCTTAAAGTCAAGAAAATGTTCCTCATGCAGCTGAGACATTCACAACATCAAATGAGCAGGATTTTCTATTTATTACTACATGGAACTACTCTAGTTGTGTCAGAGTCTTCTTTTGTACATGCTGTTGATGCACCTGATCAACGTCAACAACACAACATAACTCTATCTACTTCAACAACCGTTGCTGCAGACACACCTCCATTGAACATTCAAACAACACCTGTAACTACAAGTCAAGCACCAACTCAAGAACAACTGTCACTGCTACAGATAACATTAAGTCAAACAGAAACTCATTGAAGAAAATGTCGACATTAAAACGAAGACACGAATTATATCAACACCTTAGTAAACACCGTTACAATTGAACAAGAGGAGACAATCTTCTTGATAATTTGATTCTTCCAAACATGCATACATTCTATCAACGGCATCCCTTTGAACATCATTAGACAAGACATCATCCATTAGAACAAGTCATTGGAAATCCTTCTCAATCAATTAGAACAAGATGCCAGCTAGAAATAAATGGTAAGATATGTATGTTCGCACTCACCGTGAGTTGAACCAAACCGAAGAACATCAAAGAAGTCATGGCTGATTCTGCATAGATTGAAGCGATGCAGGAAAAAACTCACAATTTGATCGATAAATGTATTGGGAATTAGTCGACTAGACCACTATGCAAAAATGTCATAACGTTAAATGGCTCTCTGCAGAAAACAAACATGATGAGATGAAAAATAACCTGTAATCCAGCAACTAGAAGCTCGTCTTATAGCTAAGGGATTATGGTAGCAAGAAGGAATTGATTTTAAAGATCATTACACCAATTGTAAGTTGTCCGTTATTCGTATGCTAAGCTACACACAAATCATATACAATAGACTCCAAGACAACGTTTCTTAACGGACCCTGAAGGAAGAAGTGTACATCAACCAGCTAGATGATTCATAAACCCAACATCATCATGTACAAAGTCTACCAACTAAGAGGAATATATGGACACAAAACAAGCTCTAAGAGCGTGGTGATGATAAACTCTGTCCGAACTTCCTGGTATCCAAAGGATCTTCAAAAGGTTCTATTGATCCAACCTGTTCATTACTAAAAAAAGCACGACATATGCTTTACAAATTTGACTCGATGATATATTTTTGGTTCTACGAACCTAAAAAAAATTCCAAAAAGTTTGAAAAACAAGTGCACAACAAGTTGAAAATTTCTATATAAGGGAGCTAAAAGTTCTTTATAGGAAATTCAGATTCACCAATCCTAACGTGGTATCTTTATTAACCAAGCTAAGTATGCTCAAGAGATACTTAAAAAGCATAGGTATGACTCATGTGATAAACATTGTAACCAATAGCTACAAAACCCGGCATTGGATCTGGACTTGGAGTGGAACACTCCAATGACCAATGAAATATCGTATGCATGGTCGGGCAACTCATGTACATAGACAGCAAGTAACCAGATATTATACATGCAATATGTTATTATTTTTGGCTCGTTATCAAGCGAGACCAACTGAAAAGCACCTCAAGGAGATTAAACGGATCTTTGGTACCTAAGAATCCCATAACATAGGACTATGGTATACATAAGGAACACTGGTTTCAAGAACTAACCGCTTTCATTCATATTAGTAATCATTCGTAGCAGTTCTCGATACACGTAAAACACATCTGGTGTTCTTAGGAGGGAAAGCAGTCCAATCAAATGGTCCATCAAAGAAGCATGACAGCACTTCAACGTCTTCACAGAAGCAGATTATTGGTCTCTATCGCATGTTGTGTTCAATTCTCTGGATAGGAACTCATCTCACAAATAATTGGCTTTCACTTATGATAAAATTCCTATGTACTGTAACTCAGAGGCAGCCATAGCCATCTCGTACAATCCAGTCCAACATTCTTGTACCAAGCACATTGATGTCAGATATCAAACTTTATCAAGGAACAGGTTGAAAATGGTATTGTTGAATTATTCTTTGTCGGAACTGAATACTAGTTAGCTAACCTGTTTACTAAAGCCTTTACCAATAAAGAAAAGGTTAAAGTAATCTCGTCAGACAACTCAGTATGAGATGTTTGACTCCGAAAGAACTAGAGGTTCTGGCAAACAAATCTGCTTGATACAATTCAAACATCGATTTGTATATATTTTTGAAAAATAAAATACAAAAATATAAAATCTTCAAAAACAATATAAAATCAAAAAATTTCAAAAATACCAAAAAGAATCTTCTCGACATGTCTCTTAGAATCAATAACATTTACGTACCTAGAAATGTCAATTAACATTGACACGGGTGTGTAAATGAAGTTCGAGCAAGAGTTCAAACATTTCAAAACATGTCATTTCTAAATTTTCTCAATGATTTATGTACATTTTAGTGCATAACTCGGACTTCAATGTAAGAAAAGTGTATCTCTCAAGATAACTTATCCTAACAACGAAGAAAAAACGAGCAAGGTTCAATCCCTTTATCTTCGGGTCTTACGCTTTTATTTAAAACATCCAAAGTTTTGAGCTCATGACAATGGCTTATAGTCATTTCAGACTGTAACCCAGATCCAAATGTTAGGGAAGTGTACGCTTCAGTGCGCTTACTCTAAAAATAGAAGAGAAGTCTTCTATCATCTTTTAAAAAAAATGTTGAACACAATTTTTCAAACAAAACTTTTAATGTCAAAGTCTTATACAATAATAATGGTGTTATTTGTTTACATGCGTTTTCAACACCTCTATTCCGCAAGATATTTAACAATTGGAACACTATTCAATTTTCAAGTGGTACCAATGGTACAGATATACTCCAAAATGTCTTTTTAAAAAGAATCAATTTTGAGAGGGAGATAGATTAAAAACCAAAAGCTTTTTAATGTATTTTGGTAATCTCATAATGGTCAATGTTAAGTAATCCAAAAACATTCCATGAAATTAAAACAAGTACAAATCAAATGTCAAGTCATAATATACACTATTCACTAAGGCATCTCACTCCGTCTTCAACATATTTGTGGTGTCACATCATTTTTCCTTGTAATGTCAAGTTTTAAAAAATCGTTGGTATCCCGCATATATTGTTGAAGGGGAGCAATCAAAAAAATGTTCACTAATTCATGCAATCTTGTAGAAACATTTTTCTCCCCATGAAACTTTTCATGTAAACAAATTTTAATCAATTGGTATTTTAAATACTAAGAGATTTAATATTTTAAATAAGAGAATAAAATGTGATTAAGAAATAAATGTAGATCTTTAAGCCCTCCCACTCTAGAGTGCTATAATTCTCTTTCCTTCATGTGCGAAATCATTTCGAAAATTGATGCGCATTTAAGGGGGAGCATTTTAAAATAATGAAACTCTCAAAGTGTTAAAACGTCTTGATTTCTATCAAACACTTTGATTGATTTTCAATGGTTTTAAGGTTCGATCACTATACCCAACAACCAATTAACTTACGACGTCGATGAAGTCATAAGGTGGTTAATAGTAGGTGACGTCCTATGATCTAACCAGAACCGGAGGGATCTACCCATGGACATTCCATAAATAGATTAGAAGTCCTTAGGTATGATTGAAGATGAATGAGAATAAGGGAATAATGTAGACTAAGGCATGAGTTATCACCAGAACAATCACAACATGGTGATAGTAACGACGTCTTGGTAAACATTGAAGGGGTTGAAGAATGAAAAAGAAATGTATGGATAAAGGGTGAAAAGAAATAATCCCTCCACACAGCTTAGGCAGAAACCGGGTCAATACATAATCTATTAAAATCATAAAGATGATTGTTGGTATTAAAGAAAGATGCAGGACCCAGTTGATGCATATGCACAAGAGAACCCGTTCCAGCCATTCATGTTTTTCTTTAAAAAGAGACTTGTCTCAATTTATCATAGAGATACACACACATAGACTATTGACTTTCTCACTTCTGAGTTAGTTGATATTAAAAGTAGACATTTAGCTACAGTCTCCAATTACACAAACTGAAGAGAGCACAAATCGAGACTAGAGCCAAGGAGATCAAATTATAATTCTTATTAGAACACAATGTCAAAATACACTTGTTGAACACCATTAAGTTCACAAGTTGTAACAAAGATTCCTACGCATTATCCTTGTGATCTTGCCAGAACATCAGAGTGATACTCTTTAATATTTCCCAGTGATAAGAAACCTTCCAATGTCAACGATCAAAACAGCACTATGGTAGCGTGACGTTGAAAGATTCTATATTGAATCGAGCTTGTGCTAAACCTGGATGATCGATTTGGTCCAGTAAATGAAAGACGACATAATTAAAAGATATTAACTATCTGATTTCCACTTATCGTTATGTATGCTTTTACACCTCGTAAATAAGAACGATTCAAGCAATGTGAATCCTACAACATTTGGGAGTGTAGAAGATCCTATGCTTTAAAGCTAGAAATCTTGTCAATGAGGATTCTTCCAAAATTGAACCTACTGATCACAGCTGGTCCTCGCATAAACCAGAGTGTTATTACAAAACCAAATATCAATGAATGACACAGTCCTATTCGTCCATATCTGCCTATTTAGTAACTAACATTTCAAATGTAGGTGTACAAAACGATTGTTAGCAGCCCCATTCCCAGCAAAGTCAGATTCAATACCCTTGCTCATACCAAAGCTTCAAAAGTCTACATTCAACTTAAAATGCAACAAAATTGTTATCATCAAGAGAAATGCTCCAGTTCAATGTCATATCTGCAACATCTTATAATACACAAACATCCTCATTAAAACATCAAAGGATCTTCAAAGTTAAATCAAGAAATCAGTCTTTAGAAGATTGTTAACCAAATACACAGTGTCAATAGAAGGAGAGATTGTTAACCTTGATGAAGAGAGGAGTTGAAAGCTTTCAAACAAGTAGGAGCATGTCGTGTCAAGATCCACAAGTTGATTAAGAAAGTCAATCAGATATTCAAGTTCAAGATGTTGATGCAAGATGAAAAAAGGACCACCAGACTTACAGTCAAAAGACAAAGACTCAGAGATCAAGATCACAAAGCAAGAATGAACAAAGCCGTTACAGAACAAAGAAAAGACAAGAACAAGACCAAAGAAGAAAAAGGGCTCAAGAGTCCAAATAAAGATAAAACCTCCACTAAAGGAATGTCAACATATGAGAGAATAAAAGTCGACCTCAACATTGGGGGAGATTGTTAGCCTTATTTTTATTTAAGTCGAACAAGAATGTCATCGGTCGTGACTGTAAAAATTTAGTTCTTGTATTTGTAATAAGGCTAAGTCCAGGTCAACGGTTTGGGACTTTAAGCTAATCATTGTCCATGATTGAGGCTAAAAACCTACACAAGTCAAAGCTCGGCCGCATGAAAAGTCCATACGCTATGTCAAAGGTGTATGTGACTATAAATACAACCCTCTCTACACATGGAGAGGGTGTTGGTTACCATTTCTTGTATGTGTAACTAGACCAAACTCTCTCTTTTCAATCTAATATTCTTCCTTTCCTTCTCTCTACTTTTCTCTTATTATATTCAACTTTTATGTGCTTATTGGTTAGCTTATATGTTGTGTTTGGATTAAGTATTTAGGATAACATAAACATTTTAACAAAACCCATAGAAAAAGACCAATTTAATTACCTTAGACTATGATTGGGTTTGATGTTGCAAGAAGAGGAAGAAGAAAAAAGAAAGGGACATGATGGGATAGAAGAGTGTACTTTAATAAATTAACTAATGTTGCACAAATATACAAATCATACCTTGTACTCAAACTTGGATATCCATGTAAACTTTTGGTTATTAACCAACAAACAAATAAATCATCTTCCTTCAAAAATATCACATACTACTTTTTACTCGTCTTTTCGTAAAAACACCATTAAAGCATCAAGAACAAGAAGGAAGAAACCAAAAACTTCTAACAAGTAAGTAATCTTCAAAAGCCTTTCTATCAATAATAAATTTCTCACTCAAATCAAATTCTTTCAAAATATAAAATCAAGGTCTTTAAAGTAAATTTACACACACTCTTCTATCTCTAAGTATGCAACATCAGTTATAGAAAAATGTCCAATTCGATAGAGGATCCCTTAAAAATGGAGAGATGGGGGAAAGCTCAAAGAAGTTAAAAAGGAAATTTGAAACAATAAAGGGATATGAAGGCGATGAAAGGATAATGTTTGAGTTTATCTTAAGAGGATTTACGAAAACTGAGATTTAAGATAAGGTTAAGGAACCCTCATGCCCAAAGTTGAATGAGGATGAGTAATTTATTTGTTGTGAAAATACAACTCGTATGATGAATGTCCTTAAATAAGCAAGAATGAAATCAAGAGAAATGGTCTTGTCTATTCATCATAGCCTAAAGATGCTTCTTGATATCATATACAAAATGAATAGGAAGTTGGAAGAAGAGAAGAACAAAAGGAATGACAAAGGAAAGGATAAATTAAATGACTTCTAGAAAATAAGAGCCTAGGAAGGTTTAAATAAGTAGAATCTTATCTTTTATGCCAAGGCACTAGAATAAGTGGCTTTTATGTTAAAGTACTAGTATAGTGCTTTAAGTATGGGTGTATTAACTATCCATAAATGGAATGATGAAATGCATTTGCTAGATAAAAATGCACTAATTTTGTTCATACTTTGCCATTATTTGAACATGCGAATATGTTTTGATGCTTGTATCATCTTGTGTTTGCTTGTAGCTAGTTGTAGCCAAGAACACCTTCGAAAGTAATGCTCTTGACCCATGGATCCTCGCCTTGGAACAAGGGGGAGCAACGATCTAAGAGGAGCATGTACAATGGTATCTATTCTCTATTCTATAAATATATCAACCTTCTATTGAAAGACCAAGATCCTGCCTTTTTGATTTGACAAAAAGGGGAGAAGGAAAGCAAAGCTAAGAGAAGCTTATGATCGGGAAAAGCAAGCAACTACGAAAGCAAAGAGCAATAGCGTACATGGGAGCATACAAGCTATGTAAGACTCACAAGGTGAAGACAATGTTAGCTTTACCAAATTACAAGGCCAAGATCAAGATGCGAACTTCATCAACGGCAGTCTTCATCTTCTCTGTGTTTGTAATTTTATTTGCTTTCCGAAATTTTATTTGTCATCATCAAAAAGGGGGACATTGTTGGTGCAACACTGACTAGGATCTCCTTTATGTTTTAATGATGACAAATAAATGTTTGCAAAACGTAAAATCACAAACGTACATAAAAAAGAAAAAGAAAAAAACTAAAAAATAAAGAAATAAATCCGCAAAAACCTGATTTCACTGTCCGGCGCGCTGGGCATCTGTCAGTGCATGGCCAGCGCGCCACAAGCGAAGTCTGTTTGCGGATTTAAGAATTTTTGGCTTTCCTCTTACCCGACACATGTGAAAACTTTAATAAAGGTATGTACATGTTATTTGAGCATTTAGGAACACTCTAAATGAGGTTTAGACTTTGAGAGGAGCAAAAACAAATCCTCTCATTTTTCTATAAAACGCCAACTCAAACATAATTATCAAATGCCTCTACCAAGGTCGAGACTATCTTTCTAAACCTAGTATAATCACGATTTTAAACATACCACAAGCAAAAACATTCATATTGATCGTAAATCACCGGATTTACGTTGTTACCCAAACACGTAAACTGGTTTTGCCCCTTAATTATAAAATTAAGTCCAAAGGTCAACTTGCGTAAAACGCATCATGTTCCTTTTTGAGATATGCTTTACCTTAAGATGCAAAGGACTTAGCTAGTTTGCATCAAGAGATTAGTGATCAAATCCATTGTTGATTTATCATGGATTTATGAGTCTAAATGACTAATTGATTTGTGGTAATTGAAAGTTAACTATAACTTTGACCATTCTCAGCTTACCAAGTCTTACCCATATAAATGTTTTACAAACTCACATGTACAAGTCCACACTTATTCTATACAATCCTATAACCCATTCCCCTTAATCACTTGTTTACCCTTCTTACCTATCAAGTGATTTCATCTCTTCCACACATACTCCAAACATCTTCTTTCCAAACAATCCCATAATCACACTTGCCCAATCTTTCCTTCCTTAATGGCAATGTGATTATTAACCTAAATCAATCTTTTGATTTCATTCTTCATCTTCAAACCTTCATACACATAAACCTTTACCAAATAATCCTCAAAATACCAATTCACATTCCCTTTCACAATGTAACAATGATAGTACATTGTGAAAGGGAATGTGAATTGGTATTTTGAGGATTATTTGGTAAAGGTTTATGTGTATGAAGGTTTGAAGATGAAGAATTTTGAGGATGAAATCAAAGGATTGATTTGAGTGAATAATCACATTGCCATTAAGAAAGAAAAGTGTAGGAAAATGTGATTATGGGATGGCTTAGGAAGAAGATGTGTAGAAGGAGATGAAATCACTTGTTGGGTAAGAAGGATTAACAAGTGATTAAATAGAATGGGTTATAGGAGTATGTAGAATAAGTGAGGACATGTACATGTGAGGAATGAGTTAGTAAAACATTTAAGGGTAAGAAAGTAAGAAAAGTCAAAGTATAATTAACTTCCAAATACCACAAACTCAATTAGTCATTTGGACTTTAATCCAAGATAATCAACATTGGATTTGATCACTAACTAGCTTGATGCAAACAAGCTAAATGCTTTGCATCTTAAGTAAAGCATATCCCATAGCGGGAAAGGATGCGTTTACGTAAAGTGACATTTGACTTAGTTTGACCAATAAGGGAGTCAAGGCCGTTACATGATTAGGATCATCGTAAAACCGGATTAAGGTCAAATGATTACTTTTTCTTGTCGGTATGTTAAACGTATGATCATACTAGGTTTATAAAGAAATTTTGGCCTTGGCTAGAGGCGTTTGATAAAGGATTTAAGTTGGAGTTTTATGTAAAAATGGGAGGATTTGTTTTTGCTCCTCTCCAAGTCTAAACCTCATTTGAAGTGTTCCCAAATTCTCAAATATCATGTACATACCTTTATTGAAGTTTCCACATGTGTCGGGTAAGAGGAAAGCCGACAAAATCAAATCTGTAAAAATGAACTTTGTCACACCCCGCCAAGGCGAAAACACGAGGCGTAACATCATGGTTATCATCACAACACAATGGTGTCAACAATATAGAATCACTACATGCATAACTAAATATAAAAGACACGATGTGTCATGACAATACCAAAAACAAAGGAATCTTGCATTAATGA
>BQNB010049158.1:4454-42182 GCA_026074375.1 Tanacetum coccineum | reverse complement strand
GGCTGCTAGGTCTGCCAGTTTTAGCACCCCTTGCTTATTTGCTTTTTCTGCTTTTCTAGTTTATTTATTTGCTTATTTTTACTTAAACTTGCTTATTTAGGATGGCTTTAGGTTAGTCTAGCTTACTTGTCCTTTTAGGAGCTTTTTGAGCTTATTTGGTTTAAGCAATTCTCAAAACAGTTAGTTCTTTAGTGTTTTAAAAAAAATCTTAAGTTCTGTCAGATTTTAGTGCTTATTTCCACCTTATTCAGGAATGTTTTATAGGATTTGGATTGCTTATTTAGTATAGATTTAGTGCCTCAGTAGCTTATTTAGTTTAAGCCATAACACACACATAAACCACTAGCACCAGTAGGGCCATCTGGTCTTATGGTGCACAATTTAATTCTTATACACCTTTTGGCCCAATAAGCTAACAGCCCTTTAGGGCTTTTTCCCAGCTTATTGAGATAAATTGGCAACCTCTTAGTATTTTTCTTAGAATTAGCACATTTCAAAGTACTTTTTGTAATTTTTTCAGCTCTCTAATAGCATATGTGTTGAACCATCTTCCTCAACCCCAAACCCAGTTAGGATAATACCCGGTCATGCGGGTCTTGTTCAGCAAGCCAATCTGCTTAAAGAAAATGTATTTATTCTTGATCTGGATAGGGCTTTAATGTCGACACAAAAATATATGCAGAAAGTTGTTGAGGATGTGGGTGAGGATGCTGATTTTAACAGTGAGGCGTGGGTTAGCGCCACTAACTATGTGAATGCTTTTGGTAGCACTGTAACTGGATGTTTGGGAGACATCGACAACTTTCTTAAAAGGGGAAAACTTGAACAAGTTGTTGCAATTGTGAAGTCTTGTTCTCCAAATGCTCTTAGAGATTTAAATGTGACTCTGAAAGATCTATCGGGTACAGTACCTGAAACAATACACTACAAAGTCCTTGATGTGGGTAGTTATGAAAAGGATATTACAGTAGGAGCTGCTATGATACTTACCAATGTCTCAGTTTTTACTCCTAAACCATCAAAGCATTATCTTAACATTACAAAAAGAAATGTGATTGAGGTTTTCCGTAAGGATACGGTTTTATTAGCTTAACATTATTGTTATTCAATTCCGTAATGTAATTTTCAAATTTGAAATCAAACAACTACTATTCCAACGGATACTATTCGAACTATATGTTTTAAAACGTATTTGTGTTGTATTTTTAAATTCCGTCAAGTTCATGTTTTTTATTTTCGTAATTTTTTTCTGTCTTTTCTTCCGTGTATTTTTATTTTTGTATTTTAATTTGTAAAATGTTTAATTATTAATGTAATGTTTTTAATAAAAAAAATTTGTTCGGTGTCCTCTGCGGTCACCACTACATGTGTTTGGTCACTGTGTGGTCTAAGAGAGAGAAAACTGAGTTGGCGCTGACGTGGCGGTGTCCTCTGCGGTCACCACTACATTCAGTATGTATAAATTTCATCTTTTAAAGTTTAATGACAAAGTCAAATGATGAATTAAGATGTATAAATTGAGTGTAATTGAAACTTTAAAATTACACCATAATTAATGAGATTTAAGGATACTCGAATGGTTCGTAACCATTATAAACGAGTTGAATTACCCGCGCTTCGCCGCGGGGCGCAAAGGATAAACGGTCGTTACTTAACGTTCGGTAAGTAACGACCGACCCGATGGACTATTTTCGTAAATTTAAAAAAAAAAACTATCGGTCGTTACTTGACAGCCGTTAGTGGGGGAGGGAGAATTTTGTAATTTTTTTAATGTGAGGACGGTCGTTACTTAACGTTCATTAAGTAACGACCGACCATAAGGACTATTTTCGTAAGTTGTTAAAAAAAGTAAATTGCTAGAAAAAAAACTAACAGTCGTTAGTGAGGGGAGGGGGAATTTTTTAATTTCTTTAAATGAGGACGGTCGTTACTTAACGTTCGTTAAGTCACGGCCGACCTCAAGGCTTATTTTCGTAAGTTGTTAAAAAAAACTAACGGTCGTTACTTAACAGCGGTTAGTATGAGAGGGGGAATTTCGTAAGTTTTTTAAAGTGAGGACAGTCGTTACTTCATGTTCGTTAAGTAACGACCGACCCCAAGGACTATTTTCGTAAGTTGTTAAAAAAAATAAAAAAAATAGCGGTCGTTACTTAACGGGAGATGCGGAATTTTGTAACTTTTTAAAGTGAGGGTAGTTTTCATCATTTGCGTCAGAGCGTGGGGGTATTTCATAAAATGTATGGTAAATTGGCTGGGCCGAAAAATGGGCCGGATTTTGGGCCGAAAAGTGGGCCGGTTTTGGGCCGGGTTGTGGGCTGGGTCACGGGTCGGGTCGGGGCTCCGTTTTGCAAAACGGTTTTCCTTATGATTGTTTATAGTTATAATTATAATGGTTAATGGCTTAATGAAATTTACTTTTTTTTAGACCCTTTACATAGGCAGTCACCTTTAAATATTGTGTTTTACTAAATCCTTTTGTTGGATCTTTTGTATGCGCTTCTTATGAAATTGATGCAAAGAAAAAAGTATTTAAATGGGAAATTATTTTGAAATACTTTTATATTTTAGAGTAAACTACACCGTTCGTCCTTGTGGTTTGCGTTGACCGCAGTCTTTCGTCCTTTGACCGAAAAAAATGCATCGTCCGTCCTTAAGTGAGAAACGTTTTCTGCCGTTGGTCCCTCCCTTTCACGACATTCACTAACCTTCGTTAGATTTATAATGTGTCATTCTCACGAGGGTATAATCGTCATTTTACCCTTTAACTTCACCTCCTTCCTCAAGTTCATCTTCAAGATATAACCACTCACCACAACCATTTTCAGTACTACCAAAATCTACACATTATCATCAAATTAAAATATACCCAATTCAAAAACCAATTACTCATCACAACCAAAACCCACATTGTAAACTAGAACCCATCTGGCAAATCCAGATTCAACAAAATCAAACAAACACAATTCATCTAGATTGAGAATTAAAACAAAGGCTTATGTTTAAGAAATTATTGATATAACCAACAATAAAAATTTGAAACCTAAAGTGAAAATTTTCTATTAAACATCAAAAATTTCCAAAATTCAAATCAAGTTCGCAATGCTTAATTCTTGTCAAAATTCCACTCAATCTTACAAGAAGAACAGCACCTGCATTCGAAAATCCATTTAGTTTTAATCTTTTTTTAGAAAGAAACTATAATTGAATTTGTGAATGTGACAGCCATAAAATGAACTCACAAGAACAACGACACCCACATTCAATCTTCCATCTAAATTTGACATCATAATCAACTTCATCCGGGCGATCTGAAAACTTTCCGAACTCCTAGATCTACGAGAAATATAGCCGACACAATCTCCCACCTCACACCAGGCGCCACCTGCACTCTTTTTCTCTCTCTCATTAAGCAGTGAATCTAAATTTAAATTTTAGATTGAATATAAAATTCTAATCAGTCATAATTTTTAGTTATGCTATATGATGTAAAAGTGGCTGAAAATGAAGCTCTAAATTAACTACGAAATATAGTGAATCTAAGGGAGTTTTGATTGGTCGACAAGGAAAAAGTTGAAGAACCCGATCTATGAATATAAGGGTAGATTAAAAAAGAGGTTTTAAAGTAAGATTAAATATATTTTTTTTAAGGTGACATGATTAATGTTTATGTGCCTTTCATTAAAATATTTTGTTATAAATATAGTTTAATCTCTTAGAAAATAATGTGAAAAAATAATGGAGGAAGGAGAGAGAAAAAAGATAGAAGAATGCAGTGAAAAAGATAATAAAAACCTATATCAGAGATGAAGTAGTGGGTAAAATGACCATTGTACCCTTACAGGTATTGCACATAAAGGAAATTAACAAAGGTTAGTGAATGTCGTTAGAGGGACGGACCAACGACGGAAAAAGTTTCCCACTTAAGGTCAGATGGTGCATTTTTTGGGTCAAAGGACGAAAGGTTGCGGTCAACGCAAACCACAAGGACCAACGTGTAGTTTACTCTATATTTTATGATCTTTTGATTTTGTAGATTTTCATATTTCCATGCATTGTGTATTTTAATTAATGTATGCATGTATTACAGAAATCTCTTTCTGATCATATGGTAATCATATAGGTTATAACTACATCTATCATTTCTTTTTTATCATACACTTTTTTTCATTGGGTCAATAACCCACTCGCTTGCCTCGACAATATGTCATAGATATGGTTAGTCTAATGATTTATTTCTTTTAGTGGTGTTGTAGGTGTTTAGCAGTGACGGTGACAGAGATTTGGCCCAGGAGATAGAGCTTTGAAGACTGACGACCCCGATAGAAATATGAAAATAGAGTACGTAGATCTGTATATAATAAGTTTAGCTCTTTTATTTGAAAAGTTGCTACAAACTTTCAGAAGCTAATGTATGGGCTGGATTTTTGTACCTTCAACTCAACGAATTCAAAAGTTTAATTTTTTTTATCGAAGAACAAAGTCGTTGCAACGCACGGGTCTCAATGCCTTGTGTTTGAAAAGGATTACGATTTATTTATTTATTGCTATATTCACTAATAATTTTTCACATATACCTTTTGTAAAAGATTCAACGATTATTTTACCTGAAATTCACTACTATTATTGAAAAGATCTTTCACAAGATCTCGCGCGAGTTATCATAAAAGTATTCATTATGAGAGGCTTAAGAATAAATAAAAAAACTTAAACATATTTATGTTTTATACATAGTGAAGTTTTATTATACCTTATTATTAAAGAGTGAGATCGTAATATCGAGGCATCATTAATTGTCCCTCCGACCCGACCCGACCCGTTACTTTAATTAAAGAGGAACACATATACACATACGTGTCCTTCTTCAAAAACACATACAACACACACACCTGACAACACCTCCCCAGAAAAGCACACACACACAACAATCGGTGTCTAAAACGGTGCTTTGATCTTGCTTAGATTTGGGGTCTCTCTTCTCCATCTATTTTTCTTAAACAAGATCCAGATGAATTATAGTAAGTTTGTAGGAAAAAAGTAATTACAGTTTTCAATAATCTTCAGACATTTAATGCATGTGTTATGTGCAATAATTATAAAGATTTAAGAAGTTTATATCATAGTAGAAATAAGTTTATTAATTAAAAAGCTATAAAACTTATTAATGTGACATGAAAAACTTTAATCTATAAAGCTTTAAAATAGTTTATCATAATAAATGCTCTCATAGATATAAGTCGTGGAAGAACCTCCATTTTGCGTGGTATATCTCTCGATATAGCTCAATATATATCTCTCGCTACTAAAATGTTATCGCGGATATATAGCTCTCTCTCTTATTGAATGATTGTAATTTTTGTTGTCATTATCATTAGTAAATTTAATACAAGTAAATGTAACAGACTTGTAGGTCTAGAGAAAGTGAAACAAACATAATTCCTAGTCAATGGCAAATATAAAGACTTTTAAAAAAAAGGTTCAAAGGATGTTACCTTATTAAGCATATCAAGTGGTAAAATGCAAGAGATCACTCGTGTTCCCTTTCACGCATTGCATTGAATGGTTTAGTGGTGACAAGATTTATTATTGTTATCTGAGCCTCTCAGCATTCACTTCTTAATCAAACTAACCACCAAAATAACCACACCAACGTACCACACTTAAAACCAAACTCGGCCAAGATGGTGACCAAATCTCCTCCAAGTTCTGATGGCCATGCATGGTTGGGGGCCGTAGTGGTGGTTTCACGTGATTGGGTTGGGGAACGTGTGGTGAAGACCACCATCACGTCTTGTTATTCCGTATAGTATGCGGATCTTGTGGGGTTGTGACATATGAGAGATTGTGAAGGTAGTGCAATGATTTTTTTATATAAATTTTTCAACAATTTACGCGATAACCTCAAGGACCAAGCAGCTTGGAGATTGAGGTGGTGTGAAAAGATGGAGTAGTTATAAGGTAACATCAGGACCGGCTTTTTATACGTGACTAATTACCATAAGTTCAATTTAAGCTTTCTTCTCATTTGATTATGACTCATGTGATAACATGTGACTAAGATTTGACGGTAACATCCCATGTTAATTACCCCAAGTCCACAATTGACTGTAACAGTTTTTTGTTTCTATACAAACAACATGTCATTAGCATACGACACCCAATATTTTTCCTGTTCGACTGGTCGAATCAACCCAACTCAATTTTCAAAACATCGAAAACTCAAAATTTTGCAATGTAGTCCTAACACATTTTTTAAGTTTTCTTTTTTCAAAATTTTAAAACTCGATCACTAAACCACTTACATTAATTAGTTTTTGTTGATTACATCAGCTCCCTAATAAGAGAAATCCAACTAAAACAACTAGAGATTTTGTTAGTTAGGTTAGGTTAGTCAGCCAGTAATTATACTCATACTGTTATGGCTGAGTAATTTTTTTTTAACGGCAATTTTTCTATCTCAAAAATATATATTTCACACATGCTTCCAGCGATGCTTGAACCCACAACCTTTTTGTTAGTGAGAAACTCACTTACCACCTGAAAAATTTTATATGAAGGAAAACCTAACCCAACTGACTGGATATCCCAAGATATGGGTTCAATAGGACAACCTAATTGTATAAACAGAGGGAGATCACTGTGTGGGGGGGGTTTTGACATAGATAATTATTAATGAATATAATTATTATGTTTAAGGTTCTATAACGAGCCATTATATGTCCAAAACGAAGTTAGTGTGAATGAGATATCGAGTCTCGAAGAAGTGTAGTTGGAATGAAGGAAAAAATAGTTATTAAAGATACTAATGCGTTTTTAGAGCTAATGGGTTTTTAGAGCTACATTAATATTTGGTTATATGTAACAACCAATTTAATTATATGTTCATGAGCCATTAGTATAACTGAATGTAATAATTATTTGACCGTTTTCTTCCATCCTTATTCCCTATAAATTGAGAGTTAGTCTCTCATTTCAAAGACACACAAAAAACACACAACTTACTTTCCTCTCTCAGTATGCTCACAAGAATTCTAGTAGAATTTAGGGCAATTTGTCAATTCCGGTAGTACTCCTGCTCCGGCCGTTTTACCCTGAGAAACAACATTGTATGCGGAATTGTTATAAGGAATCGTGTTCAACACAAGCCTCGATCTTCTTTGTTAATTATTTCAGGTTGGACTTTGTTCAGGTTCTTTATATACTCTCTTTAAGTGTATTGTAAGTTTTCTTCTTGATATTGTAATTTAAATTATATATAAACGGTGTCTTTATTTCCTACAATCTTAAAACAATTCCGTGTACACCATTTATAAGGAAGAAAACGATTTGGATTTATTCGTTATAGTCGACTATAAAACTTATGCGAAGTGCATTTCTGCCTAGTTTTATTCGAGCGGAAAGAGTATATTTTTTGTGCAAAATCAAGATTGAGTATCCTTTTAATTTTTCTGTGTGAAAAATGATATCTGATTTCATTGCAATGATTTCAAAAGTGAACCAAGGGGGTTCAAACACAAAAGAGTGATGGATTGACACGAGTGCTACTCGTCATGTGTGTTTGGATAAAAGTCTCTTTAGTTTGTTTAAAGAGGTTATCAATGGTGCAAAACTGTTCATGGAAAATTCCGTCACCACTGACATTAAAGGTGAGGGTGATGTGATATTAAAATGGACATCCAGAAAAGAGTTAAAACTCAAGAACATTTTGTACGTTCCAAAGATTCGAAAGAATATTGTGTCCGGGTGGTTGCTCAACAAGTATGGATTTCGCCTTGCATTTGAGTGTAACACATTTGAGTTAACCATGGAACATTTTGTACGTTCCAAAGATTCGAAAGAATATTGTGTCCGGGTGGTTGCTCAACAAGTATGGATTTCGCCTTGCATTTGGTTGAACACTAATTCAACTTATGTAGTTGAGTCTTCGAACGTGCAGCATGGCCGACTTGGTCATGTTAATTACAATTCCATTCGTCTTTTGATGAAATCAAATTGTATACCTACATTCCATATTGACTCAAACCACACGTGCCAAACATGTGTTGAGGCGAAAATGACAAGATCGTCTTTTCATTCGGTTGAAAGAAAAACCGACCCTCTTGATCTAATTCACACAGATGTGTGTGATTTAAAGTTAGTGCCAACAAGAGGAGATAAGAAGTACTTTCATCACCTTTATTGATGATTGTAAAAATTATTGGTATGTGTATTTACTTAAAAGTAAAGATGAAGCAATAGATATGTTCATTCTATACAAGAATGAAGTTGAGAATCAACTAAATAAAAAGATCAAGGTAGTAAGGAGTGACAGGGGAGGTGAATATGTATCTCCATTTGCTGAATTTTGTTCACAACATGGAATTAGACATGAGTTCACCACACCATATTCACCTCATCAGAATGGGATTGCTGAAAGGGAAAACCGCACCTTGAAAGAAATGGCAAATGCCATGTTAATAATTTCGGGTTTAAATCAGAACATGTGGGGGGAGCCATTTTATCGTTAATTATCTTCTGAATAATATCCCCTGTAAAGAAAATAAGATACTTATTATGAACTATGGGTGAGAAGAAAATTATCTTACAAGTACTTACAAATGTGGGGGATATCTAGCTAAGATATCCGCATTGAAACTCAAGGTTTAAAAGATTTGACCTAAAAATATGAATTGTATATTCTTAGTATATATGCTCATAATGGTAGTGCTTATGGTTTCTTTGTGTATGTTGATATACACAAGGATACGATAACGGAATAAATAAGTGTTTCATTCTTTAAAGATATATTTCCTTGTTAACAAAGGAAATTGGAAGATCATCTAGAATAGATGACGAAGTTGTCCAAGATTAGAGACAACGAGATAATAATGATTTCCAAAATGAGAGACAAGATCAACCCAAAGAAGAAGATGTTGAACCTAGAAGAAGCAAAAGGGCAAGAACTAAGAAATCGATTTAAACCCGATTTTGTTTCTTTTATGGTAGAAAATGAACCTACTTCTTATCGAGAAGCGGTAACTTCCTCGGAAGGGCTCAATGGAAAGAAGCCATCAAAAGTGAAATATATTCTATTTTACAAAATCATACTTGGGAGCTCGTGGATTTAACTCCTAGTTGCAAACCATTAGGCTATCGATGGATCTTCAAGAAGAAGATGAAAGCTAATGGCACCGTAGATAAGTACTAAGCATGATTAGTGATCAAAGGTTACAGACAACGAGAAGGTCTAGATTATTTTAACACTTAATCGCTTGTAACGCGAATAACCTCCATTAGGATGGTACTTGCTATTGCAGCAATAAGAAATTTAGAAGTTCATCAAATGGATGTGAAAATGACATTTCTAAATGGGAATTTAGAAAAAAAAAAGAACTATACATGAACCAACCTGAGAGTTTCATGGCTCCTGGACTAGAGAGCAAAGTTTGTAGGCTTATTAAGTCATTATATGGCTTAAGGCAAGCTCCCGAACAATGACATAACTTTTTGACCATATCATGTGAGAATATGGATTCAAAATTAATGTATGTATGTGTGATTGATAGTATATATGTACTGTTGTGTTTATACATAGATGGTATACTTATCACTAGAAGTGATAAAAAGATGAACAAATCAACTAATGACATGTTAGAGTCAAGATCTGACATGAACTTCATTAGTTGTTCGGTATGGTTCTTGGAACTAAGATAACATGTGTTTTGAAGTCAAAATCATTATAAGCCTAACATTCTTGAGATATATTCAATTTGGAGGATTTCAGCCCAGCTAGAATCCAGTGACATCTTTTTAAATCTATTTTAAATAGAGGTAAAGGTGTTGTCGATCTTGAATACTCAAAGAATATTAGACATCTTACATGTCTAATGATGTATGTGTGACCTGATAACTAGGCCAAGTAGATATACCAATAATTCAAGTGATGATCATTTGAATAGTATTACACGAGTACTATGATACTAACGATATTGCATTATGAAAGATTTCCGGCTGCTATCAAATGATAGAGTAATGCAAATATGGATTCTTGTATATAACAATCTAGATCCATTAGAGCGTATGCGTTCACGCTAAGTGGGAAACTATGTCTTAGAAATCTTGAAAGTATTTTAAATAGACGTTTATTGCTAAATCTATGATGAAATATGAATTTATCATTTGAGATAAATTTAGACAATATACGGGATATTTACGTTAATTCGTAAAGGACATACCAAGATGGCGTAAACCGGCAACAACCATGTTTATAAAGTGTGATAGTCAATTGAATTTAACAGAGCTCATATCACAATGTAATACGGTAAGTCGAGACATATCCATCATAGATAGTTATTGATGCGACAACTACTCTCAACTAGAGTTATCACGGTTGACTACGTAAATTCAATGGATAACATCACGGATCCGCTTATAAAAGGCTTAAGCAGAGAGTGAGTTGTGTGGAGGAATGGGACTAAAGCCCTGGAAAAGTTTATATGAAGGAAAACCTAACCCAGCTAACTAGAGATCCCAATATATGGGTTCAATAGGACAACCTAATTGTATAAACATAGGGAGATCACTGTGGGGGGAGTAATCAACTCTCCATCCATCTAAGGGAGTTAGAAAACATCCTGGTCCATTCCTGTAACATTTAGTGACAAGATGAGAGGTTAAATATATGGCTTTAATAATTCAAGATGAAATCACAAAGCATAATGATTCAAGATGAAATCGCAAAACATATGTTTTTAATGATTCAAGATGAAATCACCTATGTGAGAAATAAGTGGGGCCGCTTTGAAGGGAAATGTGGGGGGAGGCGCATTTCCTAAGAGCTCTTGCAGGGCCAGGCTAGTGTTCATAACCATAACGAACACGGCTATAAGGAGTTGACAGTGTTAGGAAGAGTCATGTGTGAACATATATTGTCGTCTACACAAACAGCAAGTCAGTTAAAAGACACCGTGTTCTACTGGCAGCTAGGAGGCTAATTATATTTCACAAGGGAAGGGCTTTTTCTAGGACAAAAGTTTCTCAAAGATCCTATAGGCATCTTAAAATTAACCAAGCAAAATATGCTCTCGAAACCTTAAAGAAATATGGAATGGATCTTACAGACCCTGTCGATACACCAATGGTGGATCGATTGAAACTGGAGAGGATCTCTTGGTGATTCCAGTTTGACCAAAAACTCGATTTAAGAGGAATGGTAGGCTCCCTAATGTAACTTACTGTGTACTGCCAGTATAACCCGACCTTGTATACGATGTATGCATGTTGCTAGATATCAGCTAAGCCTACCTAAAACACCTAGAAGCAATCAAACAATCCTTCTAGTACCCTAAAAGGAACCATCAACATAGGTCTTTGGATCGCGAAAGACAACGCAAAAGTCACTAACACTTATGCAGAATCGGATCATGCGATGATGTTCACGATTCAAAATAAGTACGTCGAGGAAGTGCTCAGGTTTCTTGGAGAAGATTGGTTAGCTGTGAGCATACAAATGAAGCAAATAAGCACTGCAATAACTACAACAGAGGCTGAATACAAAATTGCCATGTCGTGGTATTTGTGCCAAATCCTTTGGACTCATCCCAGCTAAAAAACTAACAACGATTTGAATATTTCAATAAAATTCCTCTGTACTGTGATAACAAAAGTGCCCATTTTGCTTCGATGCTGTGAACAATTCCATCACTCTCAATCAAAGCACATCGACATATCACCAATTCAACCGAGAGCAATGCAAATAAAGTGGTTTTGAACTCTACTATCGTGAACGAACTATCAACTTGCGGACATACTCACAAAAGCATTACCAAGAGAACGATTCAAATTTCTTCTTCCACGCCTAGGCATGAAGAGTTTGACCCCAGAAACTCTCATACGCCTTCAAGAAGGAGAGGATGAATAAACGAAGTGCCTTTGTGTATCCTTTGTACAAATTTTACAAAAAAAAATGGACTTAGTAAATATTTAAGTCTTTGGGGATATACAAATGGCATGCAATTACTTCAGATTGCAACCCGGTTCTCAATCGCGGGTAATCAATTTTCCCCAAGCATGGATTACTTATATCCGATGTATCAGATGATTAATGACGACTCATTCATTTTTCTAAAGTCGGGCAATAGAAGTCTTCTTTTTTGATAACCAAATATTATTCTTAATTGATCTTACGAAATTATTTTGTTTTATTGTGTTAACATTGTTTATAATATGTTGTACAAAAAAAGTTTTCTTCTCAAGACAACACCTATAGTTCCTTTATTAGGTTACCACCCAGGTGGGTCATTGTTTGAGGGGGAGAGTGAATTTGAAAATTTACTTCATCACACAGGTTTCTAAAAGATCGCAAGAAAAATGGTCTTGTATTCTAATTAGGTTAATGTTTTAAAGGGAGTTAATTAATTTAAACTCAAAGGGCCATCAAATTCTGCGTAATGTATATGAACCATTGCCCTTAAGAGGACCACCAGGTCAGGTATCTATTCAACCATAATTCTTCTTCAATAAGGATCGAAAATATCTTCTGTCAGGTGACAAAGAACGAAAAACTGCCTTATCCATATCCAAGCTCAAAGCCGCTCGATACCTAGACTTTGGACTTGAAGAATTAGTTCCGTCTCTGTGGGTTGAAAGTGAGCGCGATTATGACATCAGTGCAGCTTATGGCATAACACATTGGTGGGTTTGAAGAAAGGAATTCTACATCAATAAACATCGTGAACCCTCAGATCGTGATGCAGTCAGATCCCATATGCGAGTTCTCAGTGTGATCTGTATCAAGACTTACGAAAGATACGGATACAACTACTTGAGAGAAATAGTTCTATGCCGAGCTGACTACAAAGAGTACAAGATCTCAGAAAAGGATTTCAAAAACCTTCATCCAAATGATTTTGAAGATCTGTGTTTCTATCAGCTTACATCTTCAAGACAAGCTCAACCACCTACCTAAATCAGACAATAAGGTAATCTGACACAAAAGAGACCGCATTCAACATTGATCCAGAAACATTGTCATCAGGAAACTTGTGGAAAACTTGCAGCTTATAGGCGTTGAGAAATCAAACAAACTCAATCAAGAACAACCTAACAGGAGACGCACATGACGTTCCTCTCCAAAAAATTTACAAACAAACACCATTGTCAACAAACCAAGAGCAGTAATCTACAGAGACCAGGGATGATAATAAGAAGATGATGAGAATAAATGAGGTGCACAAGTTTAGCGATGGAACTTGAATTAGAATTCGGGACAAGCTAGATTACCTGGTGAAAAGATTTCATGGTGTTTTAAATTCAATAAGAGCATTGATGACCAGGAAATGACTTGAGGACGAAAAAAAAAGGAGTGAAAACTTATACGAGGTGATATGAGAGAAGACCTAAAGATCAGGAGAATCTTTCAAAGTCTGGAAAGCTTTGTCGGAGGAAGAATAAGAGATATTGACTACAGGCTGATCAACAGAACAACGTGACAACATCACTACAATAATGAGGTCAATATTTGTGAATAATTTATCTTGTACAGTATAAGTAAAAAGTAGTATATCTTTTGATGATTATGTGAAGGAATAATCTATGTCCATCAACGATTGAGGGGGAGCATTAATATGTTTCATACATGACTTGTGAATAATTAGCACATTTTTCTCCAAATTTTTAACATATTTAAATCAATTGATATCCAAAATGTCAAAGGGTTTAAAATATTTGATAAGGGGAGAAAATGTAATTAAAATATGTGAATAATAAAAATGTGATTATTAAGACTCGTGTGTATACTCTACCCAAACGTGCTAAACAATTTTGAATACCGATGCATATTTTGAGGGGGAGCGTTTTTGAAAAGTAAAAACAATCGAGGTACAAAACGCTTTGATATTTATATCATAAGTACCTTAATTGAATTTTTCAATTGGTTTTATGGAGAGGAGAACTGTACCAAAAGACTGACCATGCATTTTACATTATCGGAGATATAAGGTTGGTAAGGTTAGGTACAAGTTCCAATGATCCAGCCAGAACCGGAGGGATCTGCCCAGGGACAATCTACTAGTTAGTGTAGAAGTCCTTAGGTATGACATAAAAAAAGGAGAAAAAGTGAGAATAAGGGAATAGTGCCGACTGAGATGGAGCTAGTACTAGAATAAACCCAACAAGGTTCTAGTCATGAAGTCTCGGTAAGCACTGAAGGGGTTGAAGAATTAAAAAGAATAGTAAGGATAAAGGGTGTAAAGAAAGAAGCCCTCCATACACTTAGGCAGAAACCGGGTCAATACATATGCTGCCAGAATCACTAAGATGATTGCTGACATTGAAGACCGACATCATGGACCCAGTGATGCAATGCACAACCCTCCCTAGCCACTCAGAATCTCTCAAAAGATTTCTGTTTCATTTCTCACGGAGACTAAACACGTAATCTATTGACTTTCTCACTCCGAGTTAGTTGATATTGAAAAGGTGGCAGTCAGCTCCAGCCTCCGATCACTAAAACCAAAACGCACTATCGAGTCTAGAGCCAAGAGATCATCAATTAATCTCGTTAGGACACATTGCCAATTCTCTTGTCTTTCACACACTGTGGAAACAAGTCTATCCTAAGAGTCCTACGCATTATCCTTGTGATATTGCCAGAACATCCGAGTGAAACGAAGGTTTTTCACAATGAAGATGGAAATCCTGCTAGAGCCAACATCAAACAAGCTCTTGGTAGGTGACTTGTGCGATTCTACAAGAATCAAACTTGTGTCAACTGGAAAGAAACGATGGTGCGATTCTACGTGAATCAAACTTGTTCCAGTATATGAATTGACGGTTATTGAACATTTGACAAACAATCAAAACTCTCGAAGTGTTACAAAATATTTTCATAAGAAACACTTAGACTGATTTTTCAAATCAATTTTCTCTTTATTGCTAACTGTTTCATTACAGGATAATTTAAAGATGGAGATGGAGATGGAAATACCCAGTACCAGAAATATCAAGTGAATAACCGAATGCTCAGACACGACCTACACTTGTTATGAAGTTATGAAAGATCTCATAAAGGTGTCAAAGCTTCCGCAAACTCTGATATCGTGTATTTCTTCACAAGTGCACAAGATGGCGATCCATTACAAGATGATGTAAGATTATGTTTGGGTGATGATCTCAAGAAAGCTCAAGATCACAATCAAAGACAAGTCAAAGATGAATCAAAAGATCACTACCCCAAATGTACAAGATATCAAATGTCTACGAGCTAAAGACTGAAGTGATTAAGTTTAGTATTTTCAGGGGTGACCTCCCTTAGGGGGAGATTGTTAGATATTAGAAAAAGACTCGGTCACCCCGTGTATTTTACTGTTTATTATAGCTCGTAGTTTAATAGTTAATCGTATGATTTTCGGTTTTGAACCGGGTACTAAAACCCGGTTCTTTGTAAGAACTATATATACCTCTTCCAACTTTGGAAGAGGTAGCTAGTCATTATTCATTTGCTAGTCATTAATATTTTCTATTTTACACAATAGAGTTATCCTCTCCCCCTAGAAAAACCTCTCCATGTGTTTCTCTCTCTAGAAACTCACCCCCAAATCCAAGAATCATCTCCGGCTATGAATATCTGATATCACTCATAGCAAGAAAAGGATGGCCAACATGTATTATTTTACAGTTTATTGCAATAATTTTTTGAATATAATTTTGCAATTATGGTCATGTCTCAAGAATAACATCACTTATTATATACTCGAACACGATTGTATTGGACATGTGGTTGCGTGTGAAGATCTCGACAACTATGACAAAAATGGAAATCCCGCAAAACAGAAAGCGCTAAACATTTGTGATGATGAGTGCGAATTTCTAACTATTATATCGTTTTATATTCAAAATACATTAATACAACCAAGGTGGTAATGTGTTGTAATATAAATTCTGATATTGCATGTGCGTTACATTTGTAAGGGCAACGAACTCAAATGCACATTGTGGAGCGCTTTTACACAACAGTTTAATGACTTCTTGAATACGTTCTCGGATCACGGAAAGATCATTTTAGTGCTTCAACTAGCAATGATGAAAATTTGGGATGGTAAACTTTAAAACACTTATTCCTATGATTACTTTTTATTTGTTTTTTGTATCATATAAATTTAAAGAAAAAAGTTTAAAGAATAAGTTTACTTATTGCCTCTTTATACAACTTGTTTAATTAGGCAACATGTGTGTTCAAAATGGATATCATGCAACTAAGCTGTTCCTTTTCGATGGCACGCAACCAATTGTGAAGGAGGAATTCCAAGTTGTGAAAGAGTATAGTCTAAGGTAATTGAATAACACGTATATTGCACTTTTTTTCTTTAAGATAGATCTTTGAATGTACAATAAGGTAATTCATTTTATGTGCAGGTTGTTTGCTAGAGAAGATGTGGAAAAATCTGAAAAAATTACAGGTATTTACGTATAGCCCACGACCTCAAAAAACTCTACCAAAAGAAAGTTTTGTCCACTAATTGTCCTCCGATGACGACATCGATGATTGTGGATGTCGCCGTCAGGTATTTTGTTACATGTTCATAATACACCAATTACATTGTGACTACATTATACCATTAACATTACTATAATAAGAGTGAGTATTAAAAGTATGTTTTTCTGTTCTTTAGGGCGTTACTTCTATTATTATGGGAACAATAATTGCTATTCATAAGGAAGAAGGCTGGTGGTATATAGGTTGTAGGTCGTGCCGTAAGAAGGCTATTCGTTCACAAGACATGATTGATCTTGAAGCGGATATGCCTAAAAAAAGTGCTTCTGGCATTGATAATTATTCTTAATATTAAAGATTAGATTTCGCATAATCTTTAATACATTCAAACATAGTTTCTACTATAGTTGTGTTAGATTTATCTAATATAACTAAACCTTAAACAAGCTTAAGGAATTCGATCTATTGAAGTAGGATCAACATGAGTCTTCGTCTTTCCTTTCTTTTCAAATGCAGGAGGCTGAGACACTGAGTTTTCATGATTGATTACATCATTCATGAAGGCCGTCAATTCAATGGGGGTGACCTCAGATGTGTTTTTTTTAAATTGTTTTGATTAGGACGGGGGGAATTGACCCAAATTTGTGGTCCTGAGGGTAATCAGAACCTAGTAACCTCTGAAGGGCTGATAACGCTCATTTTATAAATATTTCTATATGCGTTATCTGTGCTTTTATATATATTTATTGGTTAATTATATGAACTTTTGATATCTAATAGATTATATTTGCTATTGTAGGTTTATGTGACGTGTCATGGAAGAAAATGGAAGAATACACGAAGATATGGAGCATAAACGAAGACGTAAACTCAAACTCAAAGCTTCCCGACACACCTTCACTTTTTTGGCCATAACTCGGTCATACGAACTCGGATTGAGTTTATTTAAGCGGTGTCACACCCCGTCAATGGCGGAAACACTGGATGCGACGATACCATTCATCGCACAAGATACAAGATCATACACTTTATAATTTACATTCATAAAACTGAAGTTTACAAAACTTTACAAGTTAAAAAAAACTTATCATATTTCAAAACCACGCTCATCTCTACCCAGTCCCCTTGGGTTACATCTTTTCTCTTCCAATACCAATCACATACCTTTGATTTGACACACCTGAAAATGATACTCGAAAACGTCAACAATAATGTTGGTGAGCTCGTAGGTTTGACCTTAAACCCAAAAGTTGTGCCAATATTTCAACAGTGGACAATAGTGCTATATGACAGTGAATATATGCTAACAATCCAAGACATAGCATCCCCGCTAGTCATATCTCAACATCTAATAATAAATCCGGAGTCGCAACTCCCAAATCACTAACGCACCTAAAGGGCCTACCAGCTGGAGCACTAATATTAAGGCAGGACCTCACACAAACTTAGGTAGGCGTACCCATCCACTCTAATAATCACACAAATACTGGATAGGCGTACCCATCCAATCTAACAATCTCACAACACTGGGTAGGCGTACCCATCCGATCCAAACAATCATGCATAATATTCAAATAGCAATCATAAGCACATATCTTATCCAAAAAACAAAACCACATTTCGCACAGATCAATTCAAAACATTTCAAAACTCATTTGAGTATCATTTTCCCCTAACGGAAAAACAGTAAAATGTGAGGCTACGAGAACTCACCTCAATCAGCAATCAAAAGCAACCGCACAATCTCAAATAAGGCAAGCGCACAATGTACCCGACAACGACCTAATAAATAATCACTTTATCAATACTCGTACAAAACTATCGTATTGTACAAGTGTTCGCCTTAACTCACGCAAAATCCTCATTTATATCGTTCCAAACTCGTTATCTCAAAACTTTAATTCGTTACAAAAACCATCGTTTTATTACCAAGACTTTATCTCGTTATCAACGCTTTATCTCAGATTATGGTTGTGTGGTAATTACGCGAAAACAACTCAAAATACTTGGGCAAAGTGGACGTTTTTCCGACAAACACAATATCAATACCATTGACAAGTCCAACAAAAGTCCTCCTCTTAGTCCAACACAACTTTCTTTAGTTCATTTACAAGTCCATAAACTTATTTATTTGATAGTTGGGTCATATGTCCAGTCATGGTCCAAAAATACTTATATGCCCCGATAGCGAAACTTATTCCATACTCTTTTTTATATACCCCAAAATTCAATCAAAACCCAATGACCCCCCCCCCTTAAGCCCTTAAGCCCGAATTAATAAGCTATAAGCTTTATACTATTATCTCTCCCCGCTCTCCATCTCACTCTCATATATATATATATATATATACATATATATATATATATACATATATATATATATAGTAAAGATATATATATATATATATATATTTATAAAATAGTATAATATGCAATGAAGCCCAATAACCTTCAAAATACGCCGAATATATATATATATATAATCCCAAATAAGCTAAAATCAAAATAAGCTAAAACCGAATAAGCCAAAATCAATTAAGCTATAAGCTTAATATAAGCCAAAATTCTAATAGAAGAAAAAAAAGCCAAAGTCAATTGGCTTAGCCCCACATTGACAACCCAAACCGAGACCAAACTACCCACGTTGGGCCGAAACCAACCAAACGGACCCTTGTTGGGCCGTGACCAACCAAACGCACCCTAGTTGGGCTCAAAACAAACCGGACGCACCCTTGATGGTATAGTCCAACAAAACAACCCATACCAAAATCATTTAAGCCCAAATAAGCTATATCCTAGCTTATTGAATAAGCAAAACTTCCAAATAAGCTCTTATAAGCATTTTTATAAAACGAAAAATTACCACAACAACCATTTTATTTAAACTCAAAAACCTTTTTCTTCCCTTCCCTTTTTAAATGCCGACGCATATACACCCATTTTTTCATTATGATTTCAAGTTTCAATCTTTTTGGTGATCACTGTACAATCTAACGTCAAGACATCACATAATCAGAAAGTACAACATAAAATCAAAGATTTATAAAAAACTTACTTGTTTGATGAGCTTAGTGTTCGATCAGACGCACGTGAAAAGACAAAACCATGTTTTCCACAACCCGAAACTAATAGTTATCAACCAATGATAAAATCTAGATTCGTGTTCTTGACAAAATCTTCAAAACTTTTGTTTTTATTCTCCCTTGTGGTTCGACCGGATATAGAGAGAAAAAGAGAGAGAGTTTTTGTGTTTTGATTTTCAAAATGATGCATGTATGTGAAAATGGGATAAGGTGGTGAAATATGGGTACTAAAGGGGACATGCTAGCTTAAAAAATAGATCGATCCTGTCTCTCCTTAGTTTCTTTCTAACCGACAATGGACCCTAGTAGTGGCCTCTGCAGTCTTCCTATTTGTTGTGTCGAGATCACTTAAAAGCTAAATTTTCATCTATTTAAAACGTCACCCAAACTTAGTTATCATTTTCATTGCGTTCAAAATCATTTTTCCATAAACCTGGATTATTCATACGACACTTATCACCTTAAATAGCTATAAAAAAATCCTTTTTGAGCGGATATCGACCGACTCCGGACCGAAAACATGAATTTTTGACAAAACTCAACCGAACCTTGGTCATTCATTTAAAAACACTTCAAATCACAAAATATTGCTTGGAAACTTATATTCACCCAAAATTTCACCTTTTTACGACTGTTACAGTCTTTTACCGAAATTCACGAAAACAACTTTTTTTTGATAACTTTCAAATCTCACACTCACGATTTACAATTTAAATCGACGTTATTTCAATATTATGAATTTATTAAATAAATAAACCGATTAACACATTACCAACCTCATAAATCTCTACACTTAAATAAACTGCCGTGCCGGTACGCGCTGCGCGACGATTTTTCGCTAAACTCGGGAAAACTTCCCGGAAAGCACTGAAAACCTGAAAACCACTCTAAAACAGGAAAATGAATCATAAATGATTGATTTACGAACTCCACACTTCATCAAATTCCCGATTAAACCGAAAACGCTTATACGCAAAATAGACAACAGAAGTCAACTTTTTTAGCTTTCATCAGGAAAACTGACAAGATCGAAAGACTCGAACATACAAAAATATAATATTTTATAATACTTAGCCCTAAAAAATATTACCGGTTATCACAGTCTCACCCCTTAAAGGAATTTCGCCCCGAAATTCAATCTCAAATCATCATCTCGGCTCTACCCATCCTAGGAAGGCCGTTCCAAAATCTATACCACACCGTCACACGCTTTAAACTATTCTAAATCAATCATACTCAACAGGTGTCTTAATTCTCACCTCACTCAGGTAGGTCAGATTACCTCTCAAAAACTCACACAGTCAAACGTATGATCAGGTTTCCAAACCGATCACAATAACTCTTTCCAATACTTTTTGTGACCATCCACGGTCTAATACTTCCTACAATATCTCCTAACAGATGGTAAAATCGGAACACGCCGTATACATTTCAAGCTTACAGAATACTCAAAATAACATCGCACGCCACCACCTAAGTAAAGGTGTGGTATCCACTCTACCACAGCAACCAAGAACACAACGCACTCACACACGGGACACAACTGCGCTCTCAAACTAACACAAAAACAACACAAAACACTACATCCACCACGAAGAACGAAGCACAAATTTCCATCACAAATACAAACAAACTTAAAATACAAAATCACTATCACCAAGTAACTAGAAGATCCGCCATAACCACCATTTGCAAAAAAAAGAAACTTTCCCTAATCAAAACCAGTCACTACTACGATACTACCCAGATTTGTGATATATATAAATATATATATATATATATATATATATATATAATATTATATATAAATATAAATAAACAATATATATGTTTAGCCACAATTTTATTGAGTCGAACAAGGAAGCTCGGTCACTCTACGATGGAGCTTCGGTCTTTAATTAGTTAATGTTGTAACAGGATAATATCGGGAATCGGGCTCGATAGATAATCTAATATTGTATATGTTTCGGGTTTAATCCCAAAGCAAAACCCGAGCCCGGGTCCTAGTTAAATATCCCGCACGTCACATTAAATGTGTAGGGGTATATATATATTTAGATATTTTCTAAAATATCTAAATATATATAGATATTTTCTTTTTTAGAAAATATCTATCTCATAATATCAAAATTTCTTTTCTATCTTTTTTCTCTCAACTCTCATCTCTTCTCTCTCTCTACACGATTCTCTCTCTCTCTCTAGTTTTCTTGATTCGTGTTTCGTGTTATGAAGTGAAGTATTAAATCGGAACCTACAATTGGTATCAATCGCCTCGGGTGGATAGCGTGGTTTTTTTTTGGTGTGGTAAGCATATTGAATTCGGCAGCTAGGTTGATTCATCACTCGGCATAAATATTTTTTCGTGGCTCAGTTTGTTGTTGGAAAATCTCTCGGCTTCATTGGGTAATACTCGGGTGAAAAGAAGAGAAGAACGAAAAAGTGGTAAAACGTCACGATCGAACGAGTGAAAACTAGAACAACCGAACGAGCGGAAAAAGTTGTAACGATCGAACGAGTGGAAAAACGTTTGGATCGAACGAGTGACAAATCGCAAGGATCGAACGAGCGGAAAAACTCGAACAAGCGGATTCGAACGAGCGATCGAACGAGCGATCGAACGAGCGATCGAACGAGCGATCGAACGAGCGGATCGAACGAGCGGATCGAACGAGCGATCGTCACGGATGGAATCGAACGAGCGACGAAACGATGGATCGAACGAGCGGATCGAACGAGCAAAATTTTTTTTTTGGACCTGAACGAAAATTTTTTTTAGAAAACTTGTTGACGAAAATGGTTTCCATTAAAACAGCATAACATTTGATCCGTAAGTCCGTTAAAGGCCCGTGACCATCATCAAGTCTGAAGAGAAACAACCGAGACGGATCCAGCAATAAAGGATTTTTCGAGGCCCAAAATGCTTGTTTTCTATTTTCTATGATTTATGACATTTTTTCCAGTTTTTCCTAGGAATCTTTGGCCCCTGGATTCCGCATCAAAACATTCACACAGACGGTTTTCTATTGATTCTGTAAAAGTCCCCGTAAATTCATTTATCGGTTTTAATTCATAGGACGTGTAAAATCCCCGTGAACGTGAATTGCTAATTATCTTACAAAAACCACAACTTCAATCACAAGTAATCCCTTAAGAATCCAACAAAATCTTTCACACTATCATAATTCATAACTATTCCATTCATCATGTCCACTCCAAGTTAACACATCCTCCCACAGATAGCCAAATGCATAACAACAATATAATGGCAGCTGTCAAAAGAGCGTCAAGCCGATGCTTGGAACCAGTGAGATATTCTCAGTGGCAATCGCTTTCATACGATACCTAGACATCACTAAATCTAAAGTGAATAATTCTGAGGAAAGTGCTCTTGAAAAAGTCCCATGATATCCTACGAACGTACTCATTGCAGCAGTTGAAGCAGCAGAGAACATTCTACCAGTAGCTGCACATGAAGAAGCTGAGACAATACACAACATGACAGCATAGAACAGACTTTACTTTCTAGCTGAAAAGGAAGCTATTTTCTTGATTTTGACTGGTATTGGGGATGAAATTTACTCAACTGTTTGATGCATACTCACATCTAAGGAGATTTGGAACAGCCATTGAAAGGCTACAACAAGGTGAATCGTTGGAACGTACAAGATTGTACAGACCAATCTATTCTGGGAATTTGGGAAGTTTTTACTTCTAGAGATGGGAGAATCCATAGGAGTCTTATTACTCCCGGTTTTACAACTGATGCATGAGTTTACAAGGAACAAATGCAAGTTTCAACAATCAAGTGAATGTTCAATTTCTTTCATCACAACATTTCAACCAGAATGGGCAAGATTATGTGACGTGGCTGCAAGCAGAGACAGGAAATAGACACAGTCTCATATCACAAGCTGTTTGACTAACTAAAGCAGTTTCAAAACGAAGTTAATGATATCCGTTCTGAGAGATTAGCCAGAAGTGCAAATCCTTTAGCACTTCTTGCGGCTGCTCAACCATATCCAGATAATTACTATGAGGCACCAAAACCTCAAAAGATCGATGCACCATCATAACAAGAAACCCTCCTTTCCACACGATCAAGTGCAACTACCCGACAAAAAGGCAAAGAGATCGCAAAACATTACTTCCTCAATCTGAGTCCGTTTCTGAGGAAGACAGTTGACCAGTAACAAGCTCAGAGGATAAGGATATGCCAAAAGAACTTGCACTCCTTGCTAAGTATTTTTAAGAAGTTGTACAAACCTAACAACAACACCTTCGAAACTTCTTCAACATCCAGGAACAAGACCTGAAGATACTACACCAAGGTCTAAACAACGACAGTCAGTCAAGCAGTTTGGGAATCAAAGAACAGTCACAGTTGCTGGGGCTAGGGAAACAGTTGGAAGTCCGGTAGTGCAAAAAACTGGGATACGTGCTTTAACTGCAAAGGGATTTGGACCACTTGTGCCAGGGAATGCAGGAAGCCCAAAGCGGGTTTAAGACTATACGCGTATCACAAGAGAAGCTGATGATGTGTCCAACAAGCTGAACAAGCGTGGTTATCCACTTCAAGATGAGCAAGCTGATTGGCTAGAGGACAGGATGAAGAGAATGAGAACAGAAATATGGAAGCACATTACAGTTACACAAGGCAAAGAGATTCAGGAGGTCTCACCTGCGGAATCAAGTTCTAAACTGATACGCCATTTGGTACAGAGTAAAAAAACCATGATAAAATGATGTTTTTGCCAATGTGAGACTACTTTCTGAGCAACCTGAACCTTAACGACACATTATGTTTTGGAGAAGGATGATAGCAATGTCCATATCCTGATTCATCAAAATAAATGTACAAAATGATTAATCAGGTTTATCAAATGGCGATCTGAATGTGTAGATACGCGTGCTCGCTTCTAATTTAATTGCTAATTGAACTTTGATACTGAGGAAACAAAACGTTTATAAAGCAATTAAAGAAAGAAAAACGCATCATTGACTCAAGAACTATGAGTGCAAAACAAACCTTGATGAGTTCTAGTAGAGCTTTGGGGGCGGCTACTACATGACGAGATAGTTTCTCTGAATTGCACTTCAGACCAAACAGACTGAGCTTGAGAAGTACACTGCCCTTAATGACCTAACGAGTGATTATAAAATACTTCAAACAAAGTTAAATGACACTCTAGGACTATTAGCTATTAAAGACATTGACATACAAAAGGGTTTAAAAACTAAAACCTATGAAATTTCATTGTCAATCAGAATACGATGACTAGTCAAAATAGTTTGATAATAGGTCACAATTTGAAGTAGAACTCAAAGAGAAAAGTAAGGTTAATTTGGAATTAACGTTTAGGAGGAAGAGACGTTGACACGATGATTGAAATGGAAAAACAAATAAAGTTTTTAAAATTAAATCTTTATAAACAGATCAGCAATCAGATCAATCCAAACCATTCAACATGTTAGCACCCAAATTCACAACGTATAATGGTAGATCAACCTTTGCTAATTCCAAAAACCATCAAAAAGCTCAATGATAAATCTCGTTTGTAAGAGATCCCATATGATACTTCTGATCCTGCACAACAATTTTGCCGGTCCGATGGGGAAGAGCAGTGACTCTTGAAAAAAAAGAGTAGATCAAAATTGGATAAAGACACAGTGGAAACCATATAATTTACACATACAAAACATCTTTATTAAACTTTTCAAACCACATTCAAACCTATCTTGATGCAGTTAGAACGCGCAAAGAAGTTTTTAGGAAGACAACAGTGGAGGAAAAACGTTTGGTTAGGAACAAATCCAAACATTGCTAAAAAACCGATGGCTTTCTACTCCATGTCTAAATCCATTAGTAAAAGTAAGACTACTATTATAACGAAATGACAAACAACTTCAATCACTGTTAGAACATTTGTCCACAACGTGGTCTAATCATACTAGTAGTGCTTTTCACTAACCCAACTGCTAAGAGTATGGGAAGTTTGAATCAAATATTATTAATGCCTCTTTCAGACAAAACTAATAACTGAGACAGTCATTGTTTTTGTGTCATGAACTCAAAAAGGAAAATGAATGACGAGTTGGAGACGTTAATTCCCTTGAAAAGGAGCATGACGGAGAACTTGAATCTGAGAAGGCTGATTTTTCAAATATGTATGATCTACTTCTTGAAGAGTGTGTGTCTAAAGATGTTATATGTTCATATTTGCATTCTTTGTCTGAATTAAATGCTCATACTGAATTGCAATGCATGTATCTTCATAAAGTCAAAGAATGTGAATGTCTTGCACAAAAGCTTTCGAAACAAACTGAATCTGTTAACAAAGAAGTTCATAATAATTTGTTAAAAAGTTTTGCTAAACTTGAAAAACACTTGATTTCTCTTGAACTTTCTTTACAACATTGTAAAGAACAGATGAAAAACAACACAGTTTGCAAAGACAATGCTTCAAATGTATTTCGAAAAGAACGTGAACAATATCATGAAATACAAGATTTGAAAGCTCAAATGCAAGACAAGAACATGGTGATAAATGAGTTAAAGAAACTCATTCTGGTAACAAAAGGAAAGTCTGTGGAAACTCAGTTTGATAAACCATCTGTTGTTCGACAACCAAATGCTCAACGAATTCCAAAACCATCAGTTTTAGGAAAACCGACTCCTTTTTCAAATTCTCCTGAAATGAGAAGTTTTCAAACGAAACAGTCGGTTAATAAAACTAATGTGTCGGATGGTTTATTTAAACCAGTCACTCAACAGAGTTTGCCTCAGAATAGAAACCAAGCGGTTCGAAACACAAATGTGCTTAAACCAGGAATGTTTAGAATTGCCTCCACCACAACACAAACTAGAACACCACAGTTGCCTCATGCTTCTAGGAATACTAATCCTCACATGTCTAAATCTTCAGGAGTAATTCACACTACTAGTGTTAGCAGACCACAGCTTAAGAGCTATCAAGTGAAAGAAAAGGTCGTGCCAAACATTAGTCAAGTGAAGTTTACAAAGAAGGAAGTAGAAGACCATCATAGGATTTCTAGTATTTCTAAGAAAACAAAGTCTGTAACTGCGTGTAATGACAGTTCAAACTCCAGAACTTCGAATGTAAATGCTGTTTGTGCAGAATGTGGAAAATGTGTGTTTAATTCTAATCATGATGCTTGTGTTTCTCGATACTTGAAAGACGTGAATGCTAGAACTAAGAAGCCTCATGAAGTGCCTATTAGTGCTAGTAAACCCAAGAGAAAAGCGAACAAATCTGTTGCAACACCCCATAAGAAAACAGTTGCATCAGATACCACTATTTAGAAATCCAAGAGTTACTATAAGATGTTGTATGAGAAAACTAGTAAGGCATAGAAATGGTGGATAGTACAACAATACCCATCAGGATATAAATGGGTTCCTAAGACAAAAACGAAATGGGTGCCTAAAGTTAGGAATGAGAACGTGCAAAAGAGAGTTAGTTTTGCTATAGATAATGCATCTAGGATAACTAATGTCTTGAAACTCGCAAATACTTTAAGATCCAATTTGTCAAAAATTCCATCGTCCTCTAATTCTCTTGCAGATTGTTTAACTCATTCTATTCATTGTTGACTCTGGATGAACAAAGCACATGACGGGCAATCTAACGCTGCTGTGCAATTTTGTTGAAAAATATATGGGTACCGTTCGTTTTGGCAATGATCAATTTGCTCTAATTCTTGGTTATGAAGATCTGGTTCAAGGAAATATTACGATCAACAGGTTTTATTACGTTAAAGGACTCAATCACAATCTCTTCTCGGGTGGTCAATTTTGTGATACGGATTTGGAGGTTGCTTTCTAGAAATCTACGTGTTTCATTAGAGATCTTCAAGGTAACGATTTACTCACCGGTAATCATGGTTCTGATCTCTATACAATTTCTCTTCAAGAAACAACTTCATCAACTCCAATCTGTCTCATGGCTAAAGCCTCACCAACTCAAGCATGGTTATGGCATCGAAGACTTTCTCATCTTAACTTCGACTACATCAACTTGCTTTCAAAGAAGGATGTCGTGATTGGTTTACCAAAACTAAAGTATGTCAAGGATCAACTATGTTCCTCTTGTGAAGTGAGTAAAGCAAAAAGAAGTTCATTCAAGACAAAGGCTGTTCCAAGTTCAAAAGGACGGCTAAATTTGCTTCATATGGACTTATGTGGTCCAATGCGGGTTGCTAGCATAAATGGGAAGAAATATATTCTGGTAATTGTAGACGACTACTCCAGATATACTTGGACTCTATTTCTAAGATCCAAGGATGAAACACCAGATGTTCTAAAAGATTTCCTTACAATGATTCAACAAAATCTTTAAGCCCTATTAATTTGTGTTCGAACTGACAAAGGCACAAAGTTCTTAAACTAGACACTCCATGCATTCTTCAAAGAATAAGGAATTGAGCATCAAACTACCACTCCTCGCACACTTGAACAGAACAACGTTGTCAAAAGACGAAACCGTACTCTGGTTGAGGCTGCTCGAACGATGCTCTTAGCTTCTAAACTTCCTTTGTTCTTTTGGGCTGAAGCAATTGTAACCGCATGCTATACTCAAAACAGATCTATCATCATCCCGACACATGAGAAAACGGCATATCACATCATTAATGATAGAAAATCTTCAATTAAACACCTTCACATTTTTGGTTGCACTTGTTAACTAACCAAAGATGGTGGAAATCTGGATAAGATGAAAGAAAAAGGGGATTCGTGCATTCTGGTGGGATATTCTACTCAATCAAAGGGATATCGTGTTTACAACAAGAGAGCCAAATTGATAGTTAAATCCATACCTCTCAGATTTGATGAGATCAAAGAGATGTTTGAGACGTCTGTTGCTAATGACACTTCAGGCCTCGTTCCCCAACGACAAAAGGCGTTAGACTATGAAAACTCTGGCCCCGCTCCCCAAATACCAAATGTTTCTCCTTCATCAGATACAACAGTTCCGTCACAACAAGAGTTGGATCTTATTTTCGGTCCTCTGTACGATGAATTCTTTAATGCAGGTAATTCAAGTGTCAACAAGTCTTCTTCTACCACTGGTAATTCTAAACAACAAGACACACCACCTACAATGAATAATCCATCTTCAACATAACCAACAACACCAACTACAAATATTCATGCTGAGGAAAACAATGATAATCAAGCAGAAGATACACAAGTTCAACAAGCTGAATTTATCAATCCTTTTATACACCAGTATGAGAAGTTGCTGAACCTTCCTCATACAATATTGATAATTCAAATATGCATACCTTCAATCAACCACAAGATTCCGAATACCGATGGACCAAAGATCACCCATTAATTCAAGTGCATAGAAATCTATCCAAGCCAGTACAAACAAGATGATAACTTGCAACAGATCCAAAAATGTGTATGTTCGCGCTCACTGTGAGTACTGCTTACCAAAAACCATTAAGGAGGCAATAGCTGACTCTGCATGGATAGAGGCAATGCAGGAAGAGCTTCATCAGTTAGATAGACTCCAAGTCTGGGAACTCGTTGACAAACCCTTTGGCAAGAACGCCATCAAGCTAAAGTGGTTATGGAAGAACAAAAAGGATGAAGACCAAAATGTAATTCGCAATAAGGCACGACTTGTAGCTAAGGGTTATGCTCAGGAAGAGGGTATTAATTTTAAAGAATCATTTTCTCAAGTTGCTCGCTTGGAAGCTGTTCGGATTTTCGTCGCATACGCTGCACACAAGTCTTTTCCAATTTATCAAATGGACGTGAAAACGACATTTCTTAATGGTCCACTGAAGGATGAGGTTTATGTTGCACACCTAGATGGGTTCGTTGACCCTGATCATCCAGAAAAGGTTTACCGCTTAAGGAAAGCTCTATATGGATTGAAACAAGCTCTAAGAGCCTGGTATGATGAACTCTCAAATTTCCTGATGTCCAAAGGTTTTACTAAAGGTATAATTAACCTGACTCTATGCACGAGAAGACACGGGGAGGCCAGTGCATTCCCCTTCATCATCCTTATAATATAATAAAATATTTTTTAATATGACCTAATAAGCCTAGATGCTGTCCTATTCTGGTCTTATAAATTCAAAGAAGCTGAATACAAAGTATGGTCCTAAGAATAGTAAGACAAGAGACTAATGTTGTTTGTGATAAAGAATCAGATAATTCTAAGGAAAATTCTGATGAGTCTTTGGTAGAAGAACAAGTATCACAAGACAAAAGTAGCTTTGTTGAATCTTCACCTAATGCTGATAAAGAAACTATTTTTCCTGTTAATAAAAAGGTAGAGTTTACAAAACCTAAAAATCATGAAAAACCAGTTAAAAAGTCAGCTAGGTATGCAGAAATGTATAGATCACAATCTCCTAAGGGAGGGACAGAGGAATTAAATGGACAAAATTCCAATCCACTAGGAAAAAAATTTGTGATGTATAACAAAGGCTTGCATAATTGTGGAGTTTTTATCATTTTCAATTAATTATCATATTCTCAAAGAAGCATAGCATAGTATCTAGAAATAACTACAATAGGGTGGATGCCAAAAACACACACCCTAGTGTACTTAGGAATATGTCTCCAAAAGCAGTTTTGTTGAAAACTGGCCTCATACCACTTAATACTATTAAGCCAGTTAATACTGGCTCAGCTCCAAAAACAGTAGTTACATAGTGCTGAAAAAAAGACGCAACAATTTTCAAAACAAGCAAAATCAACTGCAACGAGGCCATATTAAAGCAAACAAACATTAACTAAAAGATCTGTGCTATGCAGCAAAGAGACACTATATAGCTTGATAGCAAATTCAGTTAATACAACTAAGTCTTATAACAGGACAAGTTAATGCTGAAGGGTAAGAGGGTAAATGCTATAAAATCCACATTGCATATTAGTTTGAGAGACCTAAACCAAACCAAATGGTGCAATCACTTTTTCTATTAAAAGATACAACTAATATTGATGCACGAGGCAGAACAAGTCAGTAATGCTTTGGTCCCCATAGGAACAAATATCTTACTCTTTTATCAGGGCAAAGCCACAACATGATGATAAAGTATATACTGTTTAGTTTTCTCAATTAAACAGCTAAGTATAATTAATACTGTTATTAAACTTAAGACTGTAAGTTAAAACTATCCAGTCATAAGTTACAATGCTAGTCAAGAAGGAAATGCTTGTGATTTTGTATATTTGGCTAAAACTAACATCTGCAATAAAAGCATATTGAATACCTGAGCTGAATTGCTATCACCTTAAGTAATGTTTGAGAAGAAAGTTACAAGGATCTTAGGTTCAGAGTGTTTTTAACTTTTATTCAGTTATGCATAAATATGGATCCTCATGAATTCCCACATGTCTATCTAGTCTTTTCTAGTGTGCTTGTGATGAATAGAGGCATGTTGTTGTATAATTATTGAAGACAAAGTTAATGCTGTTAGACTTCTGTTAATACTGCTAGGTAGAAAATTAACTACATCCTAGGACAAATTTTAATGCAAGTATAGATAACATGGGTCAACCAAAGTTTGCCAACTGTTTGACCAAAATTCTTAAGCTCTTGAAGCATTGTTTTAGGGAGAGTTCCTATTAATACAACCAAAAAGCATGGATGAAAGGATGTGTTATATCATAAGTATGTTCAAAAGAATCAAACACATCTAGGCATATCAAAAGAGGTCGGGACACCAAGATACCTCAGTTTAGTGGTCCCCCTGACAAAGGTTGGTGATGAGGCATCCATAAGGAGTTGGGTAACAGAATGGAAAGGGCTGCCACTAAACTTGCTTCTAGCCACAGAAGCAGACAGAGACAGTGGTAATATCAAATAATACACTTAATCTATGGCAACACTTAATGGAACAACTCCTTAGGGAATTGGTTAAGTAAGTGGTCCCAGGAGCCTAATTATAACCATATTGTGGGATGGGAAGCTTCAAACTAGGTTTGAGATTACCACTAAACAGTACTATGATCCACCTCTCTCAAGAAGTTATACACTTGTGAATAGGAGGACAATATGAAACTATTGGAATTAATGGAATTTCGTACACAACTATCCTATAAAAACAGAAAGAATATCTTGGTAAGCCAAAAGAAATGAGAGATTCTGTGAGCTTAAAAATAGAAAGAAAGATGTGTGCATAAAAACAGAAATGAGTGATTATGTGAGCAAAAAAGAATTGATAGGAAAATGTGACATGCATCAAAAAGACAAAAGAGAGTTTGTGTGAATCAATTTGATGATGAAAGTTGCTTATTGGAATGAAAATTGAATGATTACTGGTGTATTCTTCTTAATGCTGCTCAGTTTCAACTTAATGCTGCTAAGCTTAAGTTAATGCTGTTAGGCTTAAATTAGTGTTGCCCGTATTTGTTTATGCTGTTAAGCATATGTTAATGTTATATCAGATTCAAGTTACTGACTAAGCTTGCCGCGAATTATAAAATACTGATCGATTACGGTATTATCATATACTTCTATAATCGAAGTTACCTTTCATTTCAAACACTCTCTAATCATAAAACCTAATTCAATTTTCATCTTTAATCATCAAAATCATCATTATGTCAAGCCCTAAGTTTGCTGAAATGCATAATGTGGTCGCGTTCTTGGAAAAACCCAAAGAAAGTGATGGGTTTGCAGAGATAATTGATTTCTTGAAAGCAAGTTCTGTTCATTATGCTTTAACAGTCAATCCAATCATCTACACATCTTGTATTGAATAATTTTGGGCAACTACCAATGTCTAGACAGTTAACGGAGTGCGTCAGTTACAAGCCAAGTAGAAAGAAAGGGTTAATTGTGTTACGGAGTCAAGCATTAGGAAAGATCTTCACTTGGATGATGCAGAAGGTACTGATTATCTTCCAACTGCTACTATTTTTGAAGAACTAGCACGTATGGGGTATGAAAAGCCTTCTCAAAAGCTTACTTTTTATAAAGCCTTTTTCTCTCCATAGTGGAAGTATTTCATTCACACTATTACACAATGCTTAAGTGCTAAATCCACTGCATGGAATGAGTTCAGTAGTTCTATGGCTTCTTTGATCATATGCTTGGCAACAAATCAGAAAAAGTTTAATTTGTCTAAGTACATATTTGATGTCAGGTTTAAACACTTAATGAAGGAGTTCAATTCTTTTCTTGAAGTATCCACGTTTTCTACAAGTTTTTCATTAATCATCAACTTGTAATATGTTAACACACAAGAATTTTGTAATACCTTTTCCACTCAAGATAGTTTAAGATAGCACCAATATAAATAGAGTGAAAGGATTTTCTGGGAGAATAACCCACCTTATATGATACTATGATGGTTCAAACTTTGAAGAAGTAGGTAATGAAGATCAGAACATCCACTGATTCCACAAAAAAATACCTATTATTGATCAAACCATCGTCCTCTTCCCAACCCAAGTAAGAAACAACCAGCTAAGAAGGCTCATATACAAAAAGGAAATGTACCACAAGATGAGACAGAGCATGAGGAAAGTGTATCCACACCTTCCAATAATCCACAACCTAGTGGTGAGGATAGCATGCAATTAACTGATTTGATGGTTTTATGTAGCCAAATTACAAACACAGGTTCTTGATTTAGAAAAAGCAAAGGATTGCTCAAGCAAAGGAGATGCTAGCTTTGGAAGAAGAGGATCCAATGTTGGAAAGGAATAAAATGTCCAGACCCTACAAGGTTTTGAAGAGACTCAAGAAAGTTGGTAAGTCTAGAAGAGTTGATCTCCTCTGCAGATCAAGAAAAGTATGGGTGATCCTGAAGATCATCCAAACATGGGAGGAGTATGCATATCATGATAAATAGGAGTGAGCAACTTTAGTGATGAAACTCAAGAAAGACAGAAGATGAATTGATGTTTGATACTGGAGTTTTGGATGCTGATGAGATGCCGATGGAAGCTAAAGTTGATGAGAAAGATGAACAAAGTACTAAGCCTGATGATAGTACTGCTGGTGAAGCAGTTACTACTGCTAGTGTCAAAGATAGTGTTGCTCCCCTACAACTATTGAGAAATCATTCGCTCAGACACTTATACAGGATTAATTAAGCTAAGCCTAAAGTAGTTACGACAAGCTGCTAACAACAACAACAACTACAAGACCCAAGGCTAGAGGGGTAGTAGTACAGGAGCCAAGTGAGTTCACAGAGTTCCACAAGAGACACAACCTTCAAGTTCTAAAGATAAAGGAGAAGGTATTATGATTGATCCTGAAGTTCCTTTAAAAAGAAAAGACCAAATTGCTCTTGATGAACAAATTGCAAGAGATATTTAAGCTAAGTTGGATGCTGAATTAATAGAAGAGCAAAAGCTAGCAAGGAAACAAGAAGAAGAACGCCAACAATCCTTGAATGATTCATTGGAAAATACACAAGCTTGATGTAGTCTCTAATAGATTTTTGCTAGCTAGAGACATCCAATCAAAAGAAAGATAGGATAGATGACAGATTAGGAAAAAGGAAAACTATTTATGAACTAATTAATAAAATAAGAAAACATTTGCTGACTCAGAGCACAAGAAATAGAAACCGACCTCCTAGCCCAGGCACAAAAGAGAACTTAAATGTATACCTATCTTAAGCATATGGGTGGATACACAAATAAACACGCTAAAGGAAAAGAGTTTTGATAAATCCAAAAGTTGTTAGATAAGTAAAGAAGAGGGTAAATACCTTAGTGGGTATGGGTAGTCTAAGTACATGAAAGTCAAAGAAAAGAAAGAAGAAGGTAGTGAGAAACATCTAAAGGCATCAGAAAGAAGATGTTTGGAAGGAAAAGAGCAGGGAAAGAACAACAACAAGAATCCTCAAAGAAACAAAAAGTGGAGGAAGAAAAAGAGTCGGATGAAGTTGAGGAAGTTGATGAAGATGATGAAGCTGAGCTAAAGAATCATTTGGTAATTAAAAAAGATGAAGATATAGCAATTGATGCTATACCACTTGCTACCAAATTTTCCAGTGATATTGATTACAAGCTTCATAAAGAAGTATAATGATACAATATCCAGTTTATAAGAGCAGATGGAAGTTTTAAAAAGATACTCTTCAAATGATAAGGATCTACAAGGAAATATAACAAAGAGGGGAAAAAACAGGAGAAGACTTGGAAGCTCTTTAGAGGATAGTGAAGGGAAAGTATGGTGATACAAGGCTTGAAAATGAATTTGAAAGAGTGTTTGTGGGGAGATTTGAAAGTTGTGTTTGAACCAAATAAAAGGAGTGATGTATGGAGAATTTTACAAGGATACAGGGTGACTATTTGAAAGTTAATTGATTCATCCGACGTCCACTTTGTAAGGTTTGACAATCTTCACCTTTTTATGTTGGTTGAAAAGAGATATCCCCTCACACTAAAACCACTAACCACCCACCAATAAGCAAACCAGAACTTCAACTGATCATCAAAATGAGATGTGCTATCAACTGATAAAGCTTATGGTAAAATAACAAAAAGGTTTATGAAAGGTTTGAATGCATCTTCCTGGGTATGATGAAGACTTTTAAAGAAGAAACTTGAAGATTCAAAAGATAAACATCAAGTTTAGGGGAGGATTGTTGGACTTAAAAGACTTCAAGGATTCTTAGAAGTTACTACTGCACAAGGTACATTAAGGAAATTTGCAAAGTAGTTAGTACAGGTAGTAAAATGATATCACTGCTAGTTATAACTGTCGTATAAATAATATAGTACTGATAGCATAAAGTTACTGCTGTTAGTTTGAAGTTAAGACTGCTCAGTGTTGAAGACTAAAATATAAGCTAAGTAGTTAGTGCTGCTAGTAGTAAATGTTAAGACTGCTAGTACAAGTTTACTAAACTGTATTAATTTCTCATATTACCTCTTAGCTTCATAATTTCTCCATTTTAGGTCTCACTGCCTCAGTCGGGTGTCAGGATATGATCCCGCCCTCGACCCGATGGCAACTCTATTAGAATTGGCATTGCCAAATATTTCTAATTATCCAACCAACAGGACTAACCCCACAGGGTATAGGTCCTACACAACATGACTCACACTCTACTATACCAATACTTACACACTCAGAAATCCCCAAGCAAACCTTGCTTGGGCAACCATCTCGGCTCTACCCATCCTAGGAAGGCCGTTCCAAAATCTATACCACACCGTCACACGCTTTAAACTATTCTAAATCAATCATACTCAACAGGTGTCTTAATTCTCACCTCACTCAGGTAGGTCAGATTACCTCTCAAAAACTCACACAGTCAAACGTATGATCAGGTTTCCAAACCGATCACAATAACTCTTTCCAATACTTTTTGTGACCATCCACGGTCTAATACTTCCTACAATATCTCCTAACAGATGGTAAAATCGATCAACCCGAATACATTTCAAGCTTACAAATACACTAAATACATCGCACGCCACCACCTAATAAAGGTGTGGGTATCCACTCTACCACGAGCAACCAAACACAACGCACTCACACACGGGCAAAACTGCGCTCTCAAACTAACACAAAACAACACAAAACACTACTATCCACGAAGATCGAACAAAATTTCCATCACTAATATGAAACAACTTAAATACAAATCACCTAGTAACTAGAGTGATCCGCCATAACCACCATTGCAAAAAAAAGAAACTTTCCTAATCATAACCGTCACTAATTGATACTACTCGGTTTTGTGATATATATATATATATATATATATATATATATATATATACACACACACACATAACTGCTAACCCAAACCTCATATATCCTACGCACCTCCTCTGGGCTCCTGCCCTCTCCTCATATCGTTAACAACCTCAGCCAACTATAATCGTGCACGTCTCTCCTCAATAAGTTGTAACCGTAAATCCTGGTTCTCTCCCCACATCACTGATGGCATGCCACAGGGCTGCTCTCTAGGCATCCATCTGACCTGTCCAAGCCTCAAGGGCTAACACTGGCCTCCATATCGCTCCAAATGTCACTGCGACCCTCTCCTGCTCGTACTCCAAACTCCTAAACCGGTACCTCTGGGAGAAAATATCCTCCCTAACCACCCCCGACCTAGTGAATAACTCTCCTATGTCCCTATCGTACCTCTCAAAAAGAGTAGGCGATAAATCCTCCAATCGTACTGCATGATCACTAATCAATCCCCCCTGCATCTAAACTTGAGCTCCTAGCTCAGTCAGAAATCCCTCAGTCTCAACTGTAGTGGGTGTAGTTACAGGAGATGGTACAGTCAAAGGTATCATAGGTGATGAAATGGGTGATGGATCATCAGATGGTGATGGAGAAATAGGAAGTGAACCAGATGTCTACTCGGGTGAAGGTGGTGTCTGTACAGGTGGTGCTGGTGGTGGGTAATCAGGAATATCAATATAAATCATACTGTCCTCCGGGTCTGTCCATGTGGTAAGTGTGGGTTGTCAAAATGCTGACACCCTCTCAGGCCTCTCAGACTTTGGTGCCGATCCAGAACCCTGTCCGACCTCAAATGTACTATATACATCACCCTCCTCTAATGCTAACTCACGATGCCTCAACGCTCCATACCCAAGTCCTAAAGGCGTGCTCACAGTTATCCCTACAACCGGAGCTGCCTGCTGCTGACCCCCAGGTACAGCCTCCTCCTCTTCCTCTAAACCAAGTCCATCACTCTCTACACTATGACCCTCGTCGTCTATACCATGACTCTCATCATCTAAACCATAACCCTCATCATCCATACCGGGGCCCTCGACCCCTGCAGTAAGACCCTCGTCCTCCGCAACAGGATCCTCATCCTCTATAGTAGGACCCTCGTCCTCTGCGTCCTCACTCATACTGTCAGAATCCATACTCTCCTCTATCTCCTCATCCTCCTCACTATCCTCTACTAACTCAGACGTACCTCGATAACGCTTCCGTAAAGGAAGGTCTGGTGGCGACACAGATGGCGAACTCTCGTAAGAGGACCGAAACCTCTTACAGAGCGCGGACTCAGACATAGCTTCCACATCTGCCTTATTGGCAGAGAGGCCCGATGATATCGTATGTAGAATGCGCACAGCCATACGTGCGGTCCTACGAAGAATGGGAATCAAAACGGGTGGGGTAATCTCAGATAGCGATATAGGTGGTGCTATAGCGAGGGGTGACTCAAGTGTCTCAGTATCAATGGGGTCCT
>BQNB010049157.1:0-42182 GCA_026074375.1 Tanacetum coccineum | reverse complement strand
GTATAAAATAATTTTTGTCAATGATTTAAAAAAATGGATTTAGGAAATGATAGACCTTTGTCACCCAACCCTACGATTGATTATGATTTAGACTACTTTAATGACTTCGAAATGAATTTTCAGCCATTGTTTATAACGTTGGCTTAACGTCTAAATCAGATCTTGGAATTAAACCTCTTATGAATTCTGAATATATCAATGAATTTAATTAAATTGATGAAACATCATTATCTAAATATGATGAATAAATTGTTTCGCGCTTTAATGATCTATTCAACGATATCCATCCCGATAATTTAAAATCAGAAAAAGACGATGATGATAACAATATCGGTATAAACCAGTCTTCAGAGGATAATGAAATTATACATGGGGAAACAAGACGTGATAAAATCATTAAAACCCTTGAGACGAGAAGTTTTGTCGTAAAATTAAAGGTAAATATCGTGATTTGAAATTATTATGGAATACTGTTCTTTATCATAATAAATCTATACGTGCCATTTGGCATTCCATTCGGCCTCAAGCGGTATTACAAGGATGGTTCTCATACAAAATTTGTAGAGGCCAAGGTACGTTCTTCTTTTAAGCTTTAAAAATTGGCCTCCATACGGCGTATATAGGAAAACCTATAAGCCGTATATATTTAAAGTCTGGTACGTTGTATCAGACAAATCCCTATGCGGCGTTTAGATCGTGGGTATAAAAACCCTACCAATACGCCATATCGTTTCACACACTCACTTTTACTCCACAAGAAAAAAAATTACCACGCCCTTTTTACTCTCGATAATCAAACCTACGTTTCTGCATCTTTTACCTTCCAATCATAAGGTATGATCTAACCTCCTTCCTTATTTCTTTTTTGAATAAGAATTTAAGTTAGGGTTTAGATTTTTAATTTAGGGCTTGCATAACTGTTGTATGTTCCCCTCCCCCTTCCTTTTAGATGTCTCAATAAAACTATGCACTAATAATAAATGGGTGTAATGGGGAGAATAAGGGGAAACCCCCCTTTTCAATTTTAAACTACAAAAGCAATACGACATATTTAGTTTCACTGAATACAGCATATTGCATCAACGTTTTACCTAAATTTTCACCTATATACGGCGTATTTACTCGTTAAAAGGGACTATGCTTTGATCACCCATATGCCGTATCCTCTCAAGAACATACGGCGTAAAAATCCCTATATACGGTGTATCCTTGTAGACATATGCCGTATTGTACCTCATACAGAATGTTTACTAATCTCACTAATTTTTTAGATATGGCACCACTACCAGCTGCTGACAGAGGTACCCATGGCTCAGATATGAGGTCGAGGGATATACACTAAGTGTTGTACACGGTTATAAGTAGAGGCTCGAGACTATATGGAGCAGACTGGTTAACCAGGTTCACGTATTAGACTTTGTGGGATTAACCCACCGAGATGAGACAGGATCTGGCAGTGAGGATGAGGATGGTATATTCTGGAGAGGGGTAGCAGGTGTTTATGAGTCATGTTTGGAGGAGATTATTTGAGATCCGATCGCCTTTAGTTAGAGAGTTTATCCTGGAGTTTCTCAGCACCTGTAGGATGAGTGATACAGTGATATATTTGGGTACTGTTGATACCTTATGCTTTCAGCTGGGAGGTGCTAAGAGGAGGATGACTTGGAGGCAATTTATTCTTAAATTGGGACTACATACCCAGCAGGAGATGGCGGAGGCTGGGTTTGGATCCTACTGGGCTAGGAGTGATAGATTGATCCCCGACAAAGGGAATCTTAGGGATTATTAGATGGAGATCTCATCTGATAAAGACTTCTTGGGCCCCATCCCTTCTTATGTTCTTATTCAAGACCGTATGATGAGGCTATGCCACATGATGATTGCTTATAGTATTTCTAGTAGGGTACATGCACTGAGAAGGTGACTAGTGTTGATCTCTTCTACCTCTGCAGCATAGATCACAGGACTATCAACATCCCATATTTATTAGCATAGTATTTATTTAGACATGCAGATAGGAGGAAGAGCGCGGCCAGGCTTTTAGGAGGACACTTTATTGGGCGTTTGGCTATGCATTTTGGGCAGGTTAGTGATGAGGGATTGAGAGGGTTGCAGGTAGTCACCCGAGAGCTCCTATTAATTGATCTACATAAGCTTGGGAGGCTCTACATCTGCACAAGGTACGGCGATACATGGGCTTGGGTAGCCTAGGGACCAAAGAGGCAGCAGGCTGCTGCGGCTGGTGCCTCAAAGGCCGATAAGGATGGTGAGGTAGCTGAGGAGGTTGCCTCGGAGATTCTAGCAATAGCACAGGCACCTCCACCACCTCCACCAGCTCCACAGTCCCGTACTATGTCACAGAGGATTGAGAGGCTCAAGGAGGATTTGCACGACTTATGCCATGAGGTTGTGGGGCGAGCTTTTCCACCGAGCAGTCTAGAGTCTCCACCTGGGTGATCTCCTACATGACACAACTTATGGACGCCAGTGGCCAGACTTATCAGCCGTTCGACAGAACCCTCGTAGGTAGCTCAAGATTGTCCTTCTGGAAACATGTCAGGCCTAGGATGGGCGATGCTAGCACCTCCGCAGCCCCTCATAACGATGCTCCGCCCAACCCCTGATCTCTCTTTATTATTATTTCTTGTTGATATGTATATTACACTTTTAACACTTAGATTACCGATTTCTTTTTTATATATATGATGATCGGTTTACTTATGTCTGATAGAACCAAGACTGGTAGTAAGTTTAGCATCACGACTTATTGATTGATTGCAGGTTGAAATCCCGAAACCATTAAAAAGAAAAAGATGATGCGAAAAAGGTCGAACTTAAAGATCAGCTGAAACAAAAGTGCTTCCCGGGAGACAACCCAGTCATTTTAATTGTTTGTCGCATTTAATTGTTTGAATTTTAATTTTCTGCATGAGTCTGTCTTCCCAGACATTACATACGGCGTATCGAACCCCATTGGATACGGCGTATGCATGTCTGGACGTTATCAGTTTTAAAACTTAATTATTTAATTTCCAGTAATTTAATTGTTTCTACAGGAACAATACGGCGTATCCTAGGGTTTGGGATACGGCGTATTGATCCCTGTACAGTTGTGTGTTTAATTGTTTTCTTGTACCATTGTAGCGAGATAGAATTTGCACTTGTCTTCTAATCTTTTATACAGGACCTTGCTGAAACTATGATATGGTATATGCTGAAAAAGACTTGTGTTGAACTTATCCGGGCATTCTGAAGCCCTAGTCAACACACTTTTTGCTCAAGAACTCATCATGGAGAATTATCACGAGCAAAACATCAGGGAGTTTTCCGTTCTAATTCTATTTTCCCTTATTATTTAATTGTTTTATCTATACAACGAGGACGTTGTATAATTTAAGTGGGGGGATGGAGAATTAGAACGTACTTGTCTTCTTTTTTACAAAATAACATGCAAAGTGCTTAAAAATGGTCAAAATTTAATTTTTTTTCAGCATGACTTTTGTAAAAATCACTAGTTACATTACCTAGCGCACTATAACCCTTGATACATATTGTGAGAATTAAGCCTATTCCGTTTCCAACTGTCTACTAAATTCCACAAATTTATGAGTGTGCCGGTGATGTAGTGGACTTTAGAACTTGGCCTGGTATATCACTCGAGACCGCCATGATTAGTACTATGGATTTAGATGGAAGAACATGTTCAACTGATAAATTTCTAGGATTAAACCAAATAGCCTACATGTCGTAAAAATAACTAACTTCACTGGTTAGTTAACTCCCGTGTAACCCTTGATTACTCTCATTTTTAGAGTAAAATCCCCTAGAACAACCTGTTGAGCCATTCCTTTCTTTTTGTACACCATATTATATGTTTCGTTACACCTTTGCACCTTAGCCTACCGTGTAGATTAAGCCTATTTCTCTATGTTGCTAGTTGCTTTCGTGTAAAGTCTTGTATTTCCTGTGTCAAAGTGAAATTTTTCTATCTCTGTAATGGTCGGGAAATTGCACAATGCAATGGGAAAATATGTAGCTCGTAAGTTTCGCTACTTTTCGCTATTATGAGTTATGTCCGATGAAGAAGTACTATAAGGAAAAGATTATTCGGATAAATTATGAAAGTGAAGACGGTGGAATCAAACCGAGGTTTATTATGCATTATGAAGAAAATGAAAAAGAGAAAAAGCAAAAAAAAGAGGAGGAAGAAAAATAGTCGTTTCAAAAAGAAGTTTATACTGAAGGAATCACTTAGAAGTATCGATTATTCATTGATACGTTACAAAAATCAACGATGTTAAGTTTTGTAAAAAGTGGCCGATATCACCACTTGTGTAAAAGTATGTAAAGAGCGGGATGCAAGGGAAGTTGACCGTTATGGGAACGTCAACTTTGGTTGTCTTGTCATTTCTGTGATCGAGGCGTATGTCTATATATTCGAGTCTTTGTCATGGAACAGTCGAGGGAAAGTTACTAGCAACCGCACCTTATTTGTTGGCTTAATCTATTTGTTTTGTGAATTTTATTTAACAACCATTTTCACCGATTCAAAATAGAAAATTGATTTGAAAATCAATCGGTGTATCACTTGCAAAGGTGTTTTTGTGACACACCAAGAGTGTTAATCATTTCAAAAATTCATTAACAACCGTTAATCCGTTTCCTGGAACAAGTTTGATTCTTATAGAATCGCACCATCGTTTCTTTCTAGTTGTCACAAGTTAAAGAATCGCACAAGTTACCTACCATGAGCATGTTTGATGTTGGCTCAAGCAGGATTTCTATCTTGATTGTGAATGAATTCACTCTGATGTTCTGGAAAAATCACAAGGATAATGGGTAGGACTCTTAATATATATCTTGTAATTCACATTGTGTGACTTAGCAAGCAGAATTTGACAAGTGTCCTAATGAGATTTATGGATGATCTCTTTTGGCTCTAGACTCAATAGTACACTTTGATTTTAGTGATCGGAGGCTAGAGCAGACTGCCACCTTTTCAATATCAACTAACTCGGAGTGAGAAAGTCGATAGAAATGCGTGTAATCTCCGTGAGAAATGAAACAAGAGTCTTTTGAGAGACCTTGAGTGGCTAGGAAGGGTTGTGCATAACGTCACTGGGTCCATGACAATCTTCAATGTCAGACAACACCTTAGTGTTTACGACAGTTTATGTATTGATCCTGTTTTTGCAAGTGTGTGGAGGGCTTCTTTCTTTACACCTATATTCCTTCATTTCTTTTTCATATCTTCAACCCTTCTATGCTTTCCGAGACTTCATAAACGAACTCCTTGTTGGGGTTTGTTCAGTGTTTGCTCCATCTTCTGTCAACATTATTCTTTTTCTCACTTTTTCTCCTTTTATAAATAACTATGGACTTTACACTAACTAGAGGATATCATGGGTAGATCCCTCGGTTCTGGCTGGATCATGGGACTTTTGATATACCAATGCCTAACCAATTTTATCTCATAAATTAAGATCATGGCTCGGTCTTTGGGGTAATTCCAGCATAATACCTTCAATACTTCCTCATTGACATTTCATATCAAATAGTGTGTGATATAATATATATAAAAGATTTACACTTGAGGTTTTTTAGATTGTCTCTTAAAGCTCCCCCTCTATACATGTGCATCGATATGTGTACATGCTAAGTCGAGAGATGTACTCAGTCCATTTTATATGAGCTCATTTCGATACACGTTTAGATTCAGTTTTATTCACAACTTTTCTCTACTTATTCCAAAATGTTAATCCCTTGATATTTTAAGATATCATGATTAAACGTACGGGGACATAATGTTATAGAATAAACTTATTAGGAACATTTCTTTAATGTCCCCTACCAATCTTATGAGGGATATGATATAGTGTCGAGTACGGAATTGTTGAAATATTTTGAATTTTGTGAAAAATTCTTGAAAAAATAATGTACTTCGATACACGACTTATAGCTAAGTCTTTATACTTCTTATTTACATATTCACCATGTTTATTAGATAGGAGATATTGACTGAATGATGAGAACATCATATGATGAAATCATTATGGTCCGGTAGCTGCGTAGGTCTACCTCTCATATCATCTCCCACCAACGATCTTTTCCAAGCTCCTCATTAACTTCTTTCTTTCAAGAGGTTGTCAATTGCTATTTCTCTGTCCAAGCACTCTTCAGCGTTGCTTAACTTCTTTCCAAGTATGAATGTCTTTGCATCAAAACTTCGAGGTTAGTAAAGATTTGATACATATGTAACTTGGAGCTTGTGTGGTAGGTGTGATGTTGTTCGTAGCTATCCGCCTAAACCATCAATCATTTCTTGAGTAGATTAGAACTTTCTTGCAAACGCATCAGCGGTCTTGATGTTATAATGCCCAACGATATCCGAAAGTATACATATTACCCTTTTAAGAAATTTGATACAGCACCAGAAAAAGTCAATTAAGTCCCGGATGAGCGCATTTCTCTCTTCAGGATATTTATGATATAAATTGTAACACCAAAGTCAACTAAGTCTCGAATGTCACAATTATTCCCTCTAAGTAGTCGAAATGATAGCACCTAAGTCAACTTTCCAAATGTAATCTTTTATTTCTTTCTGCAGAATTTGACTGAACTTAGGATCATTATAATATGTGTACCTCTTTTATCAAATATTTCTACTTCTTTTAAGAATAAGCTTAGGGATTGACCGTTTGAGGAAGCATTAATTGAATCAGACGAACTTTTTACATTTTAATTAATTATACTCTCAAACACTTCCCCTAGGACTTATATGATGCATTCTGACTAATGACGGGATGTCTTTTCCCCATGTGTTGGAAATAGTGCGCCGAAAGTTTCAATAAAATGCCTAAAACATCAAAGAAGCTACCTCAAAAGACAAAAGAAGCTAACTAAAATAGAAGGCCAAGGACACTATCAAGTTAGTTCTACTTCCTTTCCCCTTGCTGGTTTCGAAACGTCGATCAGCAAAACCTTATACACTTACATAATTCGAGATCGTGTTTGAAGAATTTATAGCTTAATTTAGTCTGTTGAGAATCAATTTCAAGGCATTTGGAACTATGAAGATTTCAAGCTTTCTATGTCTTTTACAAACTTGTGGTGTTAGGAATATTGAATCGATGTAGTTTAGGCCCGGAATTCATTATGTCTCATATTGCAAAATAAGTCCATAAGATTTAACACAATTGGACATCCTTATGCTTGTGTATTAACATTCCATTTACTCTACCCATTGAAATTTTTATCCGTTTATTCCTCGACTTATTTTGAAAGACCGTTTTAAAAGATTATTTGATAAAAATTTCTCCCCATCAAATAATGACCCGTTTCTATTTAAAGAGTTGTTGTCATTGTTTGAGTCGGGCGACATTATGTCATTGATAAATCGTTTTGTGATTAATGAAATGCTGATTATTATGAAGACAATTTTTACCAACTAAAAATAAGTTTTCTCTTTATTTTGACTCATTAAGAGTCTGATACATATACTTATGGAAAACATGAAAGCACGGGTTGTGATGCCAAAGTAAATCACAAGCCTTTGCTGCGTCATAAAGTGACCATGCGGGAATAAATTCCCGTTGAGAGGTCAAGTTTCCTTTTTGATGAAATACTTGCCTTTAACATGATGACCGAGTTGTTATCTAAAATAATAGCAAGCCATATGTCATGTTATCTATTCGGAACTTTATTTAAGCTTTGTGCATTGTTGAATGACATTTCTGATGCCGTAAATATTACTCGACTGCTAGAGAAGCATGAGTGAAAATATTTTTTGTCTTTTTTGATATTTGGACAATAGGTACCAGTACTATTCATCAACTTCATCTACCATTGTTTCAGAGTCTCGGCGTAAAATTCGCATTCCCAGGGCTTGTTGATCAGAGTTCATTCTTTTTCAGGCCAAGTGCTTTAGTGGAAGATGGGTCTGCCAGTTGATACTCCGTATTGACAAAAGTAACGTTTGATCACCCCATTCTCAACATGCTCCTTGATTAAAGTGAAATTGTGTCTATTATGCTTGGATCTGGAATGTTGAATGTTTTTGCTAGCATAAGGCATGAACGCTTTTCGTTATCATGTACATTGGAATTTTTATTGCATCAAAGCCAATGTCGGTAAGTATGATATCGCATCCAAAGGATTTGAGTACAACAGCCGGACAAAGCAATATATTCAGCTTCCATACTGGATATCGCAACGCTTTTCTGCCTTTTAGACGACCAGCTAACAAGTCTATCTCCCAAAAGTTGCATAATACCAGAAGTGCTACGGCGTGTATCTTGACAATCAGCATGGAGGACGCATTACAAATGCGGGGTGGGGGATGTTTAGAGTAATCAGAAGAATCCTTGGATACCATAGACCCGCTTTTGTACTGTTCCTTTTAGATACCGAAAGATCCTTTTTACCGCATTTAAGTGCTTTTCGGTAGGCCGAGCCTGATACCGGGCACACCATTAGAGTATCCACTGGGTCACAAGAGTCAAAATTGTATTTCTTTAAAGATTCAAGGGCATATTGTAAACTTTAATTAAAGATGCCCTCTGGGACTTAGTGAAATCGTAACCTAAGGAAAAATGAGATTTTGCCCATCTTTGACATCTTAATTTTGAACCACATCGATATTTTAGCAAATATGTCATAAAAGTTTCGGGTTCGAAAGAACAAAGTAATATTCATCGACATATATTTGTACCAAAAGTAATTCCTTGCCTTCCCTACGGATGAACAATGTAGGATCCACTGAACATTTGGAGAAGTCTTGGGATATCAAGAAATGGAAGACAACATATCTATACCATGCTTGTTGGAGTGTGGGATGGGGGGGGGGGGTGGGTTTGGTGAGCGTGGAGCTTGTTTCAACCATAAAGAGCTTTCTTTAGCTTATACACGTGATTGGGGTTCTATTTTATCCATGAAACCCATCGGCTGGCTTAATAAACCTCTTCCCGCAGGTTACCATTCAGAAAAAACGATATGTCTCACATCCATTTGGTAGACGGACCATGTTCTTATGAGCAGCAAACGCGAGAAAAATCCTTATAGCCTTCTATCTAGCAACTTGGAGCAAAGGACTACTTCAAATTGATTCCCTCTCTTAACAGTAACCACGGGCTACTAATAGAGCTTTGTTCTTCAAAATTCCTCCCAGTTCGTCTAGTTTCACTTTGTAGATCCACTTTAAAGTAATCACCATAACTTTGTTTGGTCGGGGTACGAGCTCCTATACTTCAAGTCGTTCGAACTCATTAAGTTATTCTTGCATTGCTTCAATCCAACAGGCTTGAGTCAAAGCATCTTTATACGTCTTGGGTTCAACAATAGTGAGGAAAGCATCGTAGTAACAGAAAAGAGCTTGCTCATGTAATTAAAGTCGAGTGGAAATTGGTCTAGCGAGTTCACCGCTTATGTTTTCAAGTGGATGATCCTTAGTCCATTTGCTATTGTGTTTAGAAATTTGATGATTAGGGTGCACAATTGTATGAATAAAACCCGATGATGAAGATTGATCAGAAGGGATTTCTGGAATTGGAACACCAAAGTACGGATCATTACCCATATGTGAAACTTCAATATCATGATTATCTTCTTCAACATCGTTTGGAATGACGAGAGGTTCGGTTTCGGGTGTTGTTTGAGAATTACTTGGAGATGGTGCATCTTGGTCAACTGTAGTTGATGAAGGTGAACCGGTTGAGTCAGTAAGAACTGGAGCAATTACTTCATTAATTAGAGCAACAACTTCAGGAGCTGGATAATCAACACTAGGTGAAGGATTGAGAAATTCATCGAACAACGATTGAAACAACATATCCTAGTCAGTTCGCGAAGGTGGTATAAACAGTGTTGAAGGATGAGGGTTTGGCCCGAGTCCTGAACTGATTGTTGCAGGAGTCATATCATGAAGTGCGGGTCCTGAACTGCTGTGCTCAGAAGCCATCGCAGTCAGCTCATCAAAGTCAACGTGAATGGTTTCAATTATTCATCTAGTACATCTGTTGTAAATCCAGAATGCTTTCTTCGTGGGTGCATAGCCAATGAAAATACCTATATCGCCTCCGGTTGTAATTGACCATGTTTGCTATCATTCGTTGGGTAGTTGAGTACTACCAAAGACCATGAAGTACGATAGGACGGGGGTTTGTTTGTGCAGAAGATCATTGGTGTATACCTTGTCAAAGGCGTATCATGGAACGATTGTTAGGTATAACAGGCTGTAGGCAAGCTTTCGGCCATAGGAAATAAAAGGAGCTTTTTGCATAAATTAACATAGTTCGGCTGCTTCATTTGCATACGATTTCGTTCTTTCAACTAATTCCAACTTTGCTGTGGAGAGCCGGGGCAACAGATGTTTCAGAGATGTGCCAACCTTCTCATAATATTCACACAATGTTTTAACAAACTCAGTTCCATTATCTGTTCTAATGCGACGGACAGTTTCCTTAAGGCGTACTTAGATCATCTTTAAAACAATTGTTAATAAAAAGCTGAGCCTTCTCTTTTGATTCGCAAGCCAGTTTACCCATATGTAATCGAGAGTAATCATCGACAATAACAAGGATGTACTTCTTTCCATTGACACTCACGACACGCATTGGTCCACACAGATCCATGTGCAATAGATAGAGTTTTTTTTATTGGTGTCCTCAGATTTAGGTTTGTGGGGTTTCTTCGTGCTCTTGCCTAATGCACATGTAGAACACAAATGGTCCTTTTCAAACTTGAGCTTAAGGAGACCTCGAACAAGACCATGTCTGGCAAGATGATTAATAGCTCCGAAGTTCAAATGAGAGAAACGACAATGTCATAACTAAGACTTGGTTTTAGAGGCCTTTGACAAGAGATAGATAGGAAGGAGGTACGCCATCTACTCCACAAGAGAGAGATTATAAAGATTTGTTCCTCGAGATCCAGTTATAAATCATCACCTTCTAGATGCTGTATGTAAAGGTGTGTTGACGTAACACAACTCTTGATGTTGGATTCACAAAATTATCCACAGAGAATAGATTATTGCCCAAGTCCTTTCAACGTAATAAACCTTATAATATTGTTACATTCCAATTGATAGTCTCCATAACCCATAATCTTTGCTACATGATCATTACCGAATTTGACTGTACCCAATAACTTATAGACAAAATTGGTGAGCTGAGAGCGATCTCTAGTCATATGCTTGGAACAGCCAGGGTCCAAATACCAGAGGGTATATATGCTACAAACAAGGCAGGCCATGAGCTTTACTAAGGCTTCCATGGGCCTTGGGCCAGACTAGCTTACTAGTCTTATTATATGTTAACCTACGGGCTAAGACTAGTATATATTAGAAGTGACCGATACTTTTCTTGTTCCTAACAAATTCTATTTTCCCTTTTTATATTAATTGTTTTTATCTATTCAAACAAGGATGTCGGTATAATTTAAGTGGGGGATGGAGACTTAGAAATGTACTTGTCTGCTTTTTTATTAATATCATTCTACGAGCTTAAAAGTGCTTAATAATTGGCCAAATTTAAAAAAAAAATTAGCATGACTTTTGTAAAAATACATAGTGAATTACCTGCTCATACTAACCCTTGATACATATTGTGAGAATTAAGCCTATTTTGTTTCTAATTGTTTACCTAAAAATTCTACAAAATTATGAGTGTGTTGGTGATGTAGCGGACTTTAGAACTTGGCCTGGTATATCACTCGAGACCGTAATGATTAGTACTATAGATTTAGATGGAGGAACATGTTCAACTGATAAATTTCTAGGATTAAACCAAATAGCCTACATGTCGTAAAATTAACTAACTACCCTAGTTAGTTAAATCCCGTGTAACCCTTGATTACTCTCATTTTTAGAGTAAAATCCCCTAGAACAACTATTGGGATTAAAAGCCTTCTTGAAGTTACTGTTGTTAAGGTATTAGTTACTGCTGCTAAGTATAAATTAGTGCTGTTAGTAATCTTAATCAAAAATATACTAAGTAGTTAGTACTGCTAGTTACTACTGCTAGTGTAAGTTACTACTGCTAGTGTATATTACTACTGCTAGTAATGTTAGTACTGCTAAAGTAAAGTTAGTACTGCTAGTCTAACTTAGTAATGCTGGTGAAGATTGAAGAAAACTTTCTAAGTAGTTAATGCTAATTGTACACAATTAGTGTTGCTGGTATAAAAGTTTCTACTGTTGGTATGGAAAGTTAATGATGCTGGTATAAAAGTTACAACTGCTGAAAGGATAAAGGCTGCTCAGAGAAAAGAGAAAAGATTGCTTCTGGGATATGTATGAGATATTTTTGTAAAAGATACGTATAAGTTATCTGTTTAGAATATCATGATAACTTAGGAAAATATTGTAATCCCATTGGGACTCCTTGGTGTATAAAAGGAGGTCATAGGGTATAGAATTCAATGTATCAGTATCAGTATTAAAGTATCAAATCAAGACATTCATAGAATTATCATAGCTTCAAGGTTTTGTAACCCTAACACTATTAAGAGTGTTCGTATTATATTGAGGCTGAAAGTTTGGTAAACTATTTGTTATTAATCTTATTCATTACTATTTCATTGAAATTCTTCTTAGTATCATTGACTAGATTCCGCATAGTCTTTGATAATCATAATCAAAGTTTCTATCATAGTTGTTTTAAATTTATTCAATACAACTTAGCCTTATACAAGCTAAGCAAAGATCTATTCTATTGGGATCAACAACAACCTGTTGAGCCATTCCTTTCTTTTTCTACACCATATTATATGTTTCCGTTACCAGACTTTGCACCCTTAGCCTACCGTGTAGATTAAGCCTATCTTTAATAGATGTTGCTAGTTGCATTCGTGTAAAGTTTTGTATTTATGTGTTAAAGGAAAATTATTTCTATCTCTGTAATGATCGGAAAATTGCACAATGCTACTGGGTAAAATATGTAGTCGTAAGTTTTGCTACTTTTGCGATTATGAATCATGTCCGAAAAAGAAATGTTACAAGGAAAAGATTATCCGAACAAATTATGATAGTGGATGTCGGTGAATAAACCAGATTGTATTGACAAAAAAGAAGAGATGAGAGAGAGAGAAGAAAAAAAAGGAAGAAAAATAGTCGTTTCAAAAGAAGTTTATACCGAAGGAATCACTTGGAAGGATCAATTATTAGTTGATAATTACAATTAAACTATGTAAAGTCTTGTAATAGAAAGTGGCTGGATTCACCACTGATTAGTAAAAGTATGTAATAGAGCGGGATGTATGGGAAGTTAACCGTTATGGGAACGCCAACTTAGGTTGTCCTTGTCATTTCTATGATCAAGGCACTTGTCTATATGTTCGAGTCTTTGTAATGGAATGGTCGGGGGAAAGTTACTAGCAACCGTACCTTATTTGTTGGCTTAATCTATTTGTTTTGTAAATTTTACTTAACACCCATTTTACTTCCCTTTCCTAGCAACTAACCTTAGTGTCTACTCGGAACGAGGACTTGTTCGAGCTGCATGTCTATTTCCGTCGTTACGCATGTATGCATGTCTCAGCTGCCTTGTTGGATGATGTTAGAAATACGAAAAAGTGTTGGTCACTACCAATATAGTTAGTCGCAGCTCATAGTAAGTTGTATGGTTAAGTTAGAAAGCTAACCGAGCCAAAGGCCCATTGTACGTCCTTATATAATACCTTAACATGGAGAGGGTGGTGTTGGTTATTCATTTCTCTCTATTACATAATCAAATATTTATCCTTTTCTATTCTCTCTCAAGTGTATCATCCAACCATCTCTTTCCCTCTCTAAAACTCTAAGTGAATCCTATCATACATGTGTTAAGATATTCTACAATTGGTATCAAGAGCCATGGGGTGTTTGTGAAGGTTTTGTGTGCGTTTTTTATACCCTTTTGTGCGTGAGTTTTGGTTCGAATCCATCAAAGAGTTTTCACTTTTTGAGGGTTTAAAAACCATAAAGCTTTTAACTTTCTTTCTTAGTTATCTTAGTATAGATAGAAATCAGAAATCTTTCAAAAATCATAAAAAACATCATCTTTTTGAGTCTTTTTGGTTAAAAAGAGGGTTTTGTACCAAGAATCTTGATTTCAAATTTTTCGTGTCAAAAACGTTAAAGTTTGTGTTTTTAAGGTTCTAATAGTCTTAGATAGGTAAGAAGTACAAGAAAAATCAGGTAAAAACGTCAAAAAGTGAGTCTTTTTAAGATTTTTGTTTTTTGAGTTTCGTAGTGTTTTGGGCGATTTATACGTGCTACATAGGCGAATTATACGTAGTTCCTTGTTAAGGCGATTTATACGTTTGTTCCATAGGCGATTTTTTACTATTGTTACGAGGCGGTTATAGTATAGGTTGTGAAGGCGATTTATACAAGTCCCGTTAACACAGGCGATTTATACGTAACTTTGCATAGGCGATTTATACGTATTGTTACTATAGGCGATTTATACAAGTCCCTTTACAACAGGCGATTTATACGTATAGTTTGTTAAGGCGATTTATACAAGTCTCTTTACTACAGGCGATTTATACACACTCATTTGCAAGGGCGATTTATACGTGGTTTCTTTCCAAGGGCGAATTATACATATTCATTTCCTTAAGGAGATTTATACATAATTTGCTTAGGTGAATTATACGCTTTGCTTGGGTGATCCATACGCATTTATTAGGTGAAGTATTTCGGTGTTCTTTGAGTGTTGTAAAAATCCCGTGAAAACTTAATTTCCCAGTTTTATCAAGAATTGTAAAATCCTGTGTATTCCAAAAGACTCAACTTCATTAATCAATACTAACTTTAACACAACAACCTCCAATCACTTTACGATCATCTTAATCTTATCACATTGAAATAGATTCAATTATTTCACTTGGACAATAGAATACTCTTGCTGAGTATATGATACTCTCCGATGCTGACAATCGTCCACATATGTTGGACAAAGACCTGTATGATTCTTGTGATAGTATTCATTGATGATATTCTCATCTACTCTCGTAACAAAGAAGAACACGCAAATCATCTGAGAATGATCCTAGAATTACTCAAGAAAGAGAAACTATATGCCAAGTTCTCTAAGTGTGATTTCTGGATCCGCATGGTGCAATTTCTTGGACACTTAATTAATAGTAAAGGACTTCATGTTGACCCCGCCAAGATTGAAGCAAGTTAAAGATATAGCATTATCCCATGCACCCCTCGGAATGTTCGTCAATTCTTAGGACTTGTCGGCTATTATCGAAGATTTATCAAAGATTTTTAGAAGATTGCAAAATCTTTGACTGAATTAACCCAAAAAACAAGAAGTATATCTGGGGTGAAGACCAAGAATCAGCTTTTCAACTGCTAAAACAGAAGCTATGTGAAGCTCCAATCTTACCATTTCCCGAAGGAAATGACGATTTTGCTGTCTACTGTGATGCATCCCATCAAGGTCTGGGAGCATTGTTAATGCAAAGAGAGAAGGTTATTGCATATGCATCCTAACAAGTTAAGCTTAATGAAGAAAAAACATATAACCCATCATGATTCGATACTTAGAGCAGTAGTGTTTGATCTTAAAATCTAGTGCACACTATCTATACGGTAAAAGTGTATTAGTTTTCACTGTGATCTCAAAATCCTTCAACTTATTCTTCATACAGAAAGAATTAACATTGAGACAACGCCGATTGGTTTGAAATTGCTTGCAGATTAACGATTATGAGATCCGCATCATCCTGGAAGGCAAATGTCATAGAAGATGCTTAAGCGAAAGGAACGAATAAAACCATCAAACTCACTGATCCTTTAATCATGAAGACATTCATCCATAAAACTACCATCACAAATTTCTCAATGCTCAAAATGAGCCTCAAAGAAGAAACATTCAAGACTACTAATTTACGAGGAATGGACAAAGAGTTTGAAGTACGTCTTGATGGAACTTGTTGTATCAAGAACCGGTTACCAATCTTTGGTAATATGAGGGACTTGATCATGCATGAATCTCATAAATCAAAATATTCCATTCACCGGGGTTCTGACAGAATATGTTGGCAAATGTTTGACATGTTCTATAGTTAAGGAAAAATGTTAGAAGGGACATCTGGATTACCTAGTACACCAGAGTATTCTTGAGGAAATGGGAATGATAACAATGGACTTCGTATAAACGTCCAATAAATAAACGGACATTACACACAATTTGGGTCATTGTTCGTGTGCGCCTTACAAAATGCAGTCATATTTCTATCCTACCGAGAGAAAGATAGTATGGAACTCTTAACCAGGTTTTTACATCAAAAAAATAGTCTCCCGGCATTGGTGTGCCACGTTATCCATCATCTTAGTTGTGTTGACATTATTTCACATCACAGATTCTGGCGCAATGCAATACAAAGACTGCGACTGGGTACTCTATTAGACATGAGTACGGCATATCATACCGAAACCGATGCATTAAAAGTGAAAGAACCATCAATAACTCAAAGACATGCTTCGGCCCTGTGTCATAGACTTTGGAAAAGGATGGGAAAGACACTTACCATTGGTGGAATTCTCTTACAATAACAGTTATCATGCCAGTATTAAGGCAACACCGTTTGAAGCACTTTATGGTCGAAAGTGTAAATCACCAGTTTGTTGGGCCATAAGTGGAGTTGTTCACTTACTAAGGACCGAATTAATCCAATAATAACATTGAGTAGATAGGCAATTTCACAACGATTGCAGGACTGCAATGTTCGGCAAGTAGTTACGCTATTTTTCAGGCGATGGCCTTGATTATTTCATGGTGGAGATCGTGTTATGTTTGAAAGTTTTCACCTCGTATAGTGTCAATCGATTCGGAAAATCAATGGAAAGCTTAATCTCCGGTACATTGGACCATTCAAAATCTTTGAACGGATTGGCCCAGTGTCGGATATCAGTAATGTCACAATATCCTATGTTATATCATCTAAACATCAAATATGTCAAAGTCTATATCCTAATATCATTTTTACTAAGTACATTATCCATTTAACGTACTTTTCAAAACGTTATACCAAAACAAGCATTAAACGTTACCGTTTACATCAAAACCCTAATTATATGTAATGTATACATATAAAATGAAATTACAAGCCTTTATAGCATGTGTACAAGTATCAATGCACCACATTTGAATATCTTTACCTACTATGAATTCAAGTTACAACTGCGTAGAGAGCACAATGTTACAAATCAATAATGCAAGAAAGTCTAAAACTAGGTCATTTAAGTCTCCTAAACCATTCGTTTAAACTTTACATCACTTTAACAACAAGGTACACAGTAACATAATTCATGACTCCTAAACCCAAATCTATCCATAATCTTAACCTTATTCTATCTTTTAAAACCCTAAAGCATAAAACAAAACCCTAAACCCTAATTTTACTTTTAACTAAAAAACAAAACTTAAATATTTACCTATTCAACTAAAACTAAAGAAACCTTAATCCTAACGCCCTAATCTCAGTCCTAACACTACTATCCTAAACCTTAAATTCTACTTAATCTAACCCTATCCACATTTTTAAAAACCGAAACCCCTTACCAAAGAGATAAACAACTTGGCACATTTTCTTTCCTTTTTGACCCATTTTAGACCCAAATTAGCAACCAAGCACCTCAAGCAAGCACCCTAGAACCTCTATGACATCACAATCAGCCAACCAAGTAGCTTACAAGAACCTCCATCAAGCAGCTTACAAGCACCTCTATCACAACCCTTGGCCACCAAGAAAGCCTTGTCACCTCCTTGTCCCTTGTGGTTAGCCGTGGCCTTCAAACACCCCTCCACCTCTCATATCTAGTTCCTAGCTCTAAATACTCATCATATAGCCTTAAATAGTCATTACCTATAACCCTTGACCACTACTCCAAGCTCTAAACTTGGGGACCAAGGTTTTTGAATACTATATATAGGCAAACATACACATACATTTCATTCACACCTCAATTTTCATCATACACATCAATGGAGTTCTAACTCAGACCAAGAAGGATCAATAGAAGTCCCTAAGCTTAGAATAGAAGCCAAGAAGCAAGAAAAATGAAGTCTTGAAGCCATTTCTAGGTGTACGAGTCATAAAAACCCATTTTGACCCATTTTAGCTCAAGTAAGCCTAAGATCTTGTTCCATAAACTTATAATATGTATTAGAATATTCATAATACTCTTAAGATCATATATAAACTCTTGTTTGAAGCTTTGAATCCTCAAACCCATGTGTTTTTGATTAAAACCCTAAAAACGACCCGTTTTGATTTTCTAGCTAACGAATCCTTTTTCTAAACTTTTGTTACATTAGAACATCTTATTTTAGCTTATTCTAATAAGCTATAACCTGCAAATATCATTTGGAATCTTAAAATAAGCTTGCATGGCTTTTTGGACTTGTTTTGCAAATATTTCCATGCATAGGGGTATATATTGTAACTTTCTGAAATTTATAACTAAAGGGGCTGAAAATGTCATTATTCTAAATTTATAACTATAAGGACCTATTTTGCCAAGTTTCAAAGTTAAAGGTTTAAATTATATATACTTTATATATAAAGGACTAAAGTTGTAAAAGTTTATAAACCAAGGGTATATATTGCCAATTTTGCAAACTTAAAAATATAAAATATAATATTTTTATATAAATTATAAAAATATATATTAATATTATAAAACTCGATTTTATTAAAACCCGACACATTTATCGTTATTAATCATAAATCGACGCATTATTTCGTTATATATTTAACATAATTTATCATCAACTAACTTTTGAAGAAACTTAAAATCTTATTGTATCACGTTACTAGGGAATTTCATATGAAGGGTTTCATTTGAGTTTTCATTTTGACGAGTTTGCTGGGTTTACGATTTAAAGTGCCCTGGCTCCTCAAACGATACTACATGACCTATGGATTATGATAGCCCGAACAACGATACAATATTTCCATAATTTAATAAATCAAAGATACACGTTAAACTTTATGAAGTTTTAAAACATAAACTATCACACTAAGTGTTGGGAATTATACTTTGAGTTGATTATGAGAAAACATATTAAAGGTGGAGGACCTACAAAACAAAGTTGGAATAACATTAATGCTGATTGAAGATTAGTCAAACAGTATTTAATGCTCAGCTAAAAGATAAAGATCAACATTAATGCTGATTGAAGATTAGTCAAATAGTATTTAATGCTGATTTATAGTTTCCTAATTTTATTTTGATCTTATCTTGTCTTGTAAACCCTAACCCCTCTAGTATATAAAGAGAGGAAGGCGTCTAGTATTGATCGATCCATTTTCATAGTAGACTTCTCCAATGAGAGTCTAGAAACGCATAGAGCGTGTATAGTAGTTAGTAGTAGTAATAGTTTAGATTTCTAAAGAACATGCTATGGTCAGTTACATCAAAAAGCAGAGGAGAACAAATCACTAAGTTTATCAAAACTGCTTATTTGCCTGTTTTCTCTCACAAATAGAACCCAAGAAGGTGACACAAGCCTTGATAGATCCAAGCTAGATAGAGGCAATGTAAGATGAGTTGCTACAGTCTAGATTGTAGAAGGTTTGGAGATTGGTTGATTTACCCAAAGGCAAGCATGCCATTGGAACAAAATAAGTCTAGAGAAACAAGAATGATGAGAGAGGGATAGTAGTCGGAAACAAGGCAAGATTGGGTTGCACAGTTACACCCAATGAAGAAGGCATTGATTTTGATGAGGTTTTTTGCTCCTGTGCTAGGATAAAAAAGCAATCAGGTTTTTTTGGCCCCTATCGCATCATTTATGGGGTTTTTTGTGTATCTTGATGGATGTAAAGAGTGCCTTTTTATATGGTTTTACTATTGAAGGTGGAGTGTGTATCTATGTCAACTCCTGGCATTGAAGATCCATAGTTCTGACAAGGTTTACAAAGGTAGAAAAGGCCTTATTGGTCTCTATCATGATCCTAGAGCCTGGGTATGAGACTTTGTTACCTACTTATTAGAAAATGTTTTAGAAGAGGCTACTATAGATAAGACTTTATTCATCAAGAAGGACATAGGTCGACTATCCTAATTAGTGCAAAGTGTATGTTGATGACATCTCTTTGTGTCTATAAAGAAGTCTTTATGTGTTAAGTTTGAGTAGATGATGCACAAGAGATTCTAGATGAGTTCTATAGGGGATCTCACTTTCTTCTTAGGGTTGCATGTAAAGCTGAAAGATGATGGAATCTTCATCAGTCAAGACAAGTATGTGGCTGATATATTGGAGAAGTTTGATTTTGTCTAATGGATAGACAGCTAAGCCTCCCAATTGAGGATATCAAGGCATTGTCAAGGTAAAGAAGCTTAAGGATGTGGATGTTCACTTATACAGATCAATGATTGGATCATTGATGTACTTAACAGCTTCTAGGCCTGGCATAATGTTTGCTGTTTGTGCTTGTGCAAGGTTCCAAGTTACTCCTAAAGTCTCACATCTTGATGCTGTTAGTATACTTAAATGTCAACCTTAATTAGCTCTTTGGTATCCTAGGGATTCACCATTTGACTTGGAAGCTTTTTTTGATAGTGATTATGCTGGAGCTATCTTTGACAGGAAATCCACAACAGGAGGTTGTCAATTTCTTGGCAAAAGGTTGATTTCATGGCAATGTAAAAAGCAAACTATAGTTGCCAACTCTACTACTGAAGCAGAGTATGTTGCTGCTGCTAATTGTTGTGGACAGGTGTTATGGATTCAAAATCAAATGCTTGATTATGGGTTCAACTTTATGAACACCAATTTACATTGATAATGAAAGTACAATATGTATTGTGAAAAATCCAGTGTTTCACTCTAAAACCAAGCACATAGAGATTAGGCACCATTTCATCAGAGATTCTTATGAGAAGAAGTTGATTCAAGTGATCAAGATTTACACAGACCACAATGTTGCATATCTTCTCACAAAGGCTTTTGATGTTAGCAGGTTTAACTTTTTGATTGCTAGCATTAGACTACTTAATCTCTAAAGTATTGTTTGAGGGGAGGATAATTAAGATTGGATGAAAGAGATGTATCATTAAGCAGGACGTGGGTAATTGGGACAAGATATCCTAATAACCCAAACAACATTCACAATGTATCTACTATCTAATCTTGAACCATATCACATATTCAATCACAATCTTACCCAAAAAGACTCAAAAAACTAGGAAGCTAAAAGGGACGCTGTGTTATCTTCGGTTAGTATAGACCTATTTACCTTGTGCAAGATGAGACTGCCTTAAAAGGCTGTGGTAAGACTGAATGGAAAGGGTATTTCTGCTACTTCTAGTTAGAAGCAATGTCAGGACAGTGGTGACATAATAGGACCCAATCTATGCAACACTTATGAGTTATTCCTTAGGGAACTTATTTCAGGTAATGGTCACAGTAGCCAAGATCCATATGGGGGGGGGGGGGGGTGCAGAGCCTATTATATGTTTAAGGGCGCATCCTAAAAAGTCCAATAATCCACCTCTCTCAAGAGTTAACACACTTAGAAGTGGGGAGGACAACATGAAACTAAAGGAATTGATGGAATTTTTACCAAACTATCTGTTAGGACTCTTGATTTGTGTGATTTAAAATAGATAGAGTAAATTGGTGAGAAAAAGAAATGAGAGATATAGTGAGCTAAAAAATAGAAAGAGAGTTGTGTGATATAAAAATAGATAGAGTGAATTGGTGAGAAAAAGAAATGAGAGATATTGAGAGAATAAAAACAGAAAGAGAGCTTGTGAGAATCAAAATTAATGATGGAAATGCTTTTTGGAAAGAAATTGGGGTTAATACTGGTGTTTTAAAGTTAATGCTGCTCAGCTTAAACTTAATGCTACTAAGCTTAAGTTAATGCTGTTATGCTTAACTTACTGCTGCTCGTATTAGTTTATGCTACTAGGCATTCACTTACTGCTGTTAGGCATAAGTTAATGCTGACAGGCATAACTTGCTACTGCTAGGTTAGTTAATACTGTTAGGCTTAACTTAATGTTGCCAGTTCAAGTTAATGCTGTTGAGGGTGATTTCATAAATACTTTGATTAAGGGTTTCAATCACTCATTTGTTCGATTTTACACTTTGTTATCCTCTCTATCATAAAATTCCTAACTAATTTATTCTTAATCATCAAAAACCATCACTAATGTCGACCTAAGTTTGCTGAAAACTCACAATTTGGTTGATGTTTTTGGAGAAGAAACTCGAAGAAAAGAATGGGATTTAAGGAAATTATTGATTTTCTGAATGCAAGTTCTGTCCAATATGCGTTTAACGGTTAATCCCACCATTTAAACTACCTGTATTGAACAGTTCTGGACATCTGCTAAGGCTAAGACAGTTAATGAGGAATGACAGATACAAGCCCTAGTAAATAAAAAGAAGGTAATCATCACTGAGATGAGTATAAGGAGTGATCTTAAGTTGGATGATGCTTAAGGAACAAATTGTCTACCTACTCGCTACAATTTTTGCAGGAATTAGAAGAATGGGGTATGGAAAATTATTACTCAAATGCTTATTATTCTATAATGCTTATTTTTATCCAATGGAAATTTCTTTATCTTACCTACTACAATGCCTTAGTGCTAAGACTACATCTGAATGAATTTAGTAGCACTATGGCATCTGCTATCATATGTCTTGCCACAAACCAAAATTTAACTTTTTTACTAGTTACATTTTGACCAATAGGGTGGAAGAACTTTGAGGGTTAGTCTAGGGTTAATTCTTATGTTCCAAGGTTTGTGCAGTCTTCCTAGACTAACAGTGAGCGGAATGTCAGGATCATATTAGGATTTTATGTTATTCTTCCACACCAAGAAGGTGTGTGTAAATAAGAGGCCTATTGAAAGGGTTTTTCTGGAAAGTTTACACCTCTATTTGAAACAATGATGGTTCAAGCTACTAAAGACATGGGTGAAGATTCAGCTGCTCCTATTGATTCTCATTCTACACCCATTCATACTCAACCATCTTCATCTAAACCTCAAAAGAAAAAGTTTAGAAGGAAACAGAGGAAGGACAGTGGTCCTACAAAGCCTATCCCTGATGAGGCTACCAAAGAGGAGCATGTAGCCACCACTTCCTGTGATCCACCTCAAAGTGGTGAGGATAGAATGCAACTTACTGAATAGATGGATCTTTATACCCAATTACAATAAAGAGTTCTTCCTCTAGAGACTACAAAATCTAATTAAGCTTTGGAGATTGAGAGCTTGAAAAAAAGAGTAAAGAGTTTGGAAAAGATAAGCAATTCAAGAACACCAAGGTTCAAGAGATTAAGGAACGTTAGTTCAGCTAGCAGGGTAGAATCCTCTAATGATGTTAGTTTGGGTGCTCAGGAGGATGCATCTAAATAGGGGAGGAAAATTGCTGATCTTGATGTTGATGCAGAAGTGACTTTGGTGGATGAGACTCAAGAAAGATATGATGAAGAGATGTTGTTTGATGTACAAGATGATTTACAAGGTGAAGAAGTTGTTGCTGAAAAAGAAGTTGCTGAAAAGGAAGTTAGGCTATTGTCCAGTTACTTACTGCTGGTGAAGTAGTGTTAATAATGATAATGTTGAAGTTATACTGCCCAGTGGCCCCAACAACAACTATTGATGAATTGACTCTGGCTCATACTCTAATAGAAATCAAAGCAACTAAACCCAAAGCTATTACATCTGCTACTACAACAACTAAAACTACAAGACCCAAGGCTAGAAGGGTTGTAGTTCAAGAGCCAAGTGAATTCAAAACAACATCATCACCTTTACAAGCATCACAACTTCCACAGGCTAAAGACAAAGGCAAGGCAAAAATGGTTGAGCCTGAAAAACCTTTGAAGAAGAAAGATCAAATTGCAATGGCTAAAGAAGTTGCTAGAAATCTTGAAGCTCAATACTAGAGATGGAAAGAAGAAGAGAGCTTTAATACTAAAGGAAGAAAAAGCCAATATAGCTTTACTTGAATCATGGGATAACACACAAGCTATGATGGTTGCTGACTTTCAATTGGCTAAACAAATGCAAACAGAAGAACAAGAATAGTTGAGTATTGAAGAAAAGTTATGATTGTTTGTAGAACTCTTAGAAAAGAGAAAGAAACACTTTGCAGCATTAAGAGCTCAAGAGAAAAGGAGTAAGCCACCAACTAAGGCACATAAGAGAAATACAATGTCTACCTATTTGAAGAACATGGTCTGGATACAAACACAATCAGTTGAAGAGAAAAAATTATGATAAGATCCAGGAGATGTTTGATAAAGAGATGAAAAGGGTAAACACTTTTGTAGACATGAATATAGATTTGGTGAAAAGCAGTGAGACAAGAACAAAAGGAAGTTCTAAAAGAGCAGGAGATGAGCTGAATTATGATAATTAAAGAAGCAAAAAGAAGATGAGGCATGTCAGACGCTGAAAAAAAGATGATGATCAAGAGGAGGCAAAGATTGCTTTGCAAGCAAAAGTACATGAGATCAGTTATGAAGATGGAGTAGCAATGGATGTCATACCTATAGCTACCATAACCTCTAGTGATCTTTAAAATACAAGATTGTCAAAGAAGGAAAGTTTGTTATCTTTCATTTGATTAGTAGTTATGGAAGTTCAAAAAAGATTCTTTTCATGATTAAAATGCTTCAGAAACATTGATTAGAGAAGACTTGGAGGACCTCTAGAAGTTGTTAAAGCATAAAACATGGGAATAATACAAGGCCAGAGGATGGAATATGAATAGAGTGTTTTATTGGGGTGATATGAAGATAATGTTTGAACATGGTCTTAAAAGTTGAAGTATGGAGAAATCTACAAGTGTACAAAAATGACTGTATGGAAGCACTGTTTGGTAATCTGTGGAGTGCACTTTGTGAGGTTTAGAATTCTGCATATTTTTATGTTGGTTGACAAAAGATATCCCCTGACACCAATAACAATCTCAAACATGCTAAACAAAAAGCTTCAAGCTGACCATTGGAATAAGATGTGTTATCAACTACTCAAGCTCATGACAAAGCAGGAAAAGGGTCTATGAAGTGTTTGAATGCATCCTCTTGGTGATGGTGAAGACTTTTAATGAAACTTGAAGATTTAGATGATGAACATCAAGTTTAGGGGAGGATTGGTACTAAAGAGACTGAATATCAAAGATGTACTAAAGAGATAAATCAAACTACATACCCTAGGACCTCCTTTTATACACCAAGGAGTCCTACAAGGCTTACAATACTTTCCTGTTAAGAAAATATGAATAAGAAGAACACTACATATATACAAGATCTCATATTCAAATAAAAGATGGAGCAACAATAAAAAACTACCCAAACAGTGTCTGCATTAGAACTTCCAGTACTCAAAACAAGAGACTATGATCTCTGGAGCATGAGAATGGAGCAATATCTTACTCACACTGATTATGCTCTTTGGGAGGTTATTGAATGGGTGATGCACTGATATTACTTCAACTAGTGCTTGGTATGAGGTATCATTCCTCCTAAAACTGCTGACAAAGGCTTGTAAGAAGAATGAATGAAAAGCTAAAAGCACTCTGTTGTTGACCAATTCTAATGAGACCTATTGAAGTTTCATGAATAAGGATGCAAAGACTTATGGAAGCAATTCGGAGGCCAGGTTTGGAGGCACAAAGAATCAAAGAATGCAGAAAATTATTCTGAAGCACAATATGAGAATTTTAATGCATCAAGATCTGAAGGAACTAGATTAAAACTATGATAGGTTTTAAAAAACTCATTCAGCTATTGGAAATAAATAAGTGAAAGTTATCTCTCAGGAAGATACAATCTAAAGTTGATGAGAAGTCTATCATCGGCTTGGAACTAGTATTGCTTTATCATGAGATAATAAATAAATCTAATCTAGGAAACAGTGTGCATGGATGATTTTGTATAATAATCTGAAGGTGTATGAATATGAGATTAAAGGCCAATCAAGCTTAAGCTCAAACTCTTAGAATGTAGCTTTTGTATCTTCAGAAAATACTAGCAGTACTAATGAAGTAGTTAATACATCTCATGAAGTTTCTACTGCTAGTTCACAAGGACAAGCTTCTTCCTCAACTTATGCTGATGATGTCATGTTTTCCTTATTTGCTAATCAATCTAATGGTCCACAATTGGACAATGAAGATCTGGAGCAGATTTATACTGATGGTCTTGAAGAGATGGATCTCAAATGGATGGTGGCCATGCTTACCATGAGGGTGAAAAGATTCTTAAAGAAGACATAAAGGAATCTGAACTTCAATGGTAAATAAACTATTAGCTTAGATAAGACAAATGTTAAATGTTACAACCGCTACAAGAGAGGTCACTTTGCTAGAGAATGTAGAGCACCAAGGTATCAGGAGAATAGAAAGAATTGGAGATGCTCAAGAGGAATGCACAGTGGATACATCTACTACAAATGGACTTCGGTTGTTCATGATGGGATATGGTGGTTTGATTGGAGCTTTTAGGCTGAAGAAAGGCATCACAAACTTTGTTCTAATGGCCTATACTTCCTAAGGTTCATCAGTTTATCAATTTCAGACTCTGAAGGTACATACTAGTGCTCTAAATATTGGCTTAAATCATATGAACTCTTCAAAATAGTTTTATGATCTATAGTGTGAAGCTCTTAATAATTAATATAGAAAATTATAGGTTATGAAATAGGATTAGAATCATTAGAAGCTAGGATAGTTGTTCATGAAAAGAATGAAGCTGTTTATGAGGAAGATATTGCATTTTTAAAATATGATGTCCAAGTGAAAGATATTTATATCAAAGACCTTAAAATCAATTAGAAGAAGCTTTAAAAGAGAAAGATGATTTGAAACATAAACTTAGTAAAATTGATAGAATAATCAAAGTATCTAACATAAATGATTAATAGGACAAAGTGGTGTTGGTTATTGATAGTCAAATGAATGAGAGTGAACGTGGTTCATAAGTGTGTTAAACACGTAAGAAAGTTATGTGGATGATAGTTCAGTAAATGATAGATTCAAAACAAGTGAAGGGTTTCATGCAGTTCCCCCTCCTTACACTATGAACTACATTCCCTCAAGACCTGACTTATCCTTTGCTGGGTTAGATGATTCTGTCTATAAGACTAAAATGAGTGAAACTATTACTACTGCATCTAAAACCAATAAGGATAGTTTTGAAAAACCTAAAACTATTAGGCCTAGTGCTCCTATCATTGAAGATTGGGACATAATTGTATGGATAATGATAGTGGTTTAACCTAAATATGATCAGACAAAACCAAAGTTTAACAAAAATCAATTTTGTCAAATCTGATGAGAATGTGAAATCGGTTAATAAGGAAAACATACATAAGCAAGTAGAGTATCCCAGGAAAAGTCAAAGTCCTAAGGGTAATAGAAGAAACAGGAATGGGATGATGACTAAGAAACTTGGGAATGGTTTTGAGTTTATAAAGAAGCTTGTTTTGTGTGTGGGAGGTTTCAACAATTTAATCAAAGACTATATTTTCATATAATTAAATGTAGAAAAATTGTTTGATATAAGGGATGGGTACTGGTCAAAGGTGAACTTAGACTAGTTAGAACAATGCTTATGTGGGTGAAACCACCAAAAATAATTTGACTCACCAACATCTAAAAAGGAATTTTGTTTCCAACAACAGTTGCAAACAAAGTAAAGGACAATTCTAGTTAATGTTGCTAAGCAATAACTTCCAAAAGCTAGCAACATCAATTAGTATTGCCAGACCTGTTAATACTGCTACCCCTAAATCAAAAGTGATTGATGCATTACCTAAAACATATTCGTATTTTAAAGCATATTCATCAGCAAGAAGGGTTTTTAACCAAAAAACAGCAGCTAAAACCAATAATCTTAATGAAAAAGTTAAAACTGCTAGGGTTAATAATGTAACTATTGCTTGGCCAAAACAAGTAGTTAGTGCTGCTGTGGGAAATGTGGAAAATGCTATTAAGTCCTCAGCATGCTAGATTTGGAGACCAATAGGAAATGTTATTGACCATACCTCCAAAGATAGTAGATCATACATGTTTAAAAGATTTGACTATGTTGATCTACAAGGCAGACCCAAGTCAGTAATGGCTTGGGTCCCCAAGAGAAACTAATTCTCTTATTTTGAGTGCAGGGTAATACACAATATACTTTACAAGATCAAGGGGTTTTAATAGTGGATGCTCTAGGCATATGACTAGAAACAAGTCCTTTCATACAGATTATCAAGAGATTGATGGTGGATTTATTGCATTTAGAGGAAGTCCTAAAGGAGGTAAGATTACTAGAAAATGTAAAATTAGGACTGGTAGATTAGACTTTGAAGATGTATACTTTGTAAAGGAACTTAAGTTTAACATTTTCTCTGTCTCATAAATGTGTGACACGAAAAACATTGTTCTTTTCACTAAGACTGAATGTCTTGTTCTATCTCTTGATTTTAAGCTACTTGATGAAAGTCAAGTCTTGCTTAAAGTTCCCAGACAGAACAACATGTACAGTTTTGATCTAAAGAATGTTGTTCCTTCAGGAGGTTTGACTTGTTTATTTGCAAATGCTACAATAGATTAGTCTAATTTATGTCATAGGAAGCTTGGTCATATAAACTTTAAAACTATGAACAAACTTGTGAGGGGAAACCTTGTAAGAGGTTTGCCTTTAAAGTTTTTTGAAAATGACCATACTTGTGTTACTTGTTAGAAGGGAAAGCAACATAAAGCCTCTTGTAAGACCAAGTTTGTGAGCTCTATGAGCCAACCCTTATAAATGTTGCATATGGACTGTAGATCCTAGACTTAATAGATCTTTCTAGCCTGTTAAGTATATTGCCTTGTTGTCACTGATGACTTTAGTAGGTTTAGTTGGGTTTTCTTTTTGGCCACTAAGGATGAGACTTTTAAGGAGGGGGGTTTTTTTTTGTGGGATCCTTAAAACTTTTATAACTGGCATTGAAAACCAAATAAATCATAAGGTTAAAATCATCAGATGTGACAATGGAACTGAGTTTAAAAATAATGACATGAATCAGTTCTGTGGGATGAAAGGGATTAAGAGGGAATTTAGTGTTGCCAAAACTCCACAACAAAATAGAGTTGCTGAAAGAAAGAATAGGACACTAATAGAGGCAGCTAGGACTATGCTAGCAGATTCACTCTTACCTACTACATTTTAGGCTGAAGCAGTTAATACTGCTTGTTATGTTCAGAATAGGGTTTTAGTGACCAAGCCTCACAACAAGACACCTTATGAACTATTACATGGTAGACCACCTAGTATAAGCTTTATGAGACCTTTTGGGTGTCTTGTGACCATTCTTAATACCTTAGATCCCCTAGGCAAATTTGATGGGAAGGCTGATGAGGGGTTCTTGGTTGGATACTCTATAAATAGCAAGGATTTTAGGGTATTTAACACTAGAACTAGGAAAGTAGAGGAGAACCTGCACATAACCTTTCTTGAAAACAAACCCAATGTTGTAGGGAGTGGACCAGATTGGCTCTTTGATATTGATTTACTAACAAACTCTATGAATTATGAGCCAATTACTGTAGGGAATCAAACTAATGTGAATGCGGGTATCAAAGATAATGTTGATGCAGTACTTACTATTAGTCCATCTGTTAGTGCTGTTGGGCCAAGTTTTATTAATGCTAATGATCTTCCAACTGATCCTCTTATACCTGATTTGGAGGATACTACTGATCTTCTAAATACTGGTATCTTTAGTGGTGCATATGATGATGAAGATGTGGGTGTAGAGGCTGACCTCAACAACTTGGAAACAACCATGAATGTCAGTCCTATTCCCACAACCAGGATTCATAAGGATCATCCTAAAGAGCAAATCATAGGGGACCCACTTTTAGCACCCCAAACTAGGAGAATGACCAAGTCTTCTCAAGAACATGCTATGGTCAGTTACATCAAAAAGTAGAGGAGAACCAACCACAAGGATTATCAGAACTGCTTATTTGCCTGTTTTCTCTCACAAATAGAACCCAAGAAGGTGACACAAGCTTTGACAGATCCAAGCTGGATAGAGGCAATGCAAGATGAGTTGCTACAGTTTAGATTGTAGAAGGTTTGAAAATTGGTTGATTTATCGAAAGGCAAGCATGCCATTAGAACAAAATGGGTCTATAGAAACAAGAAAGATAAGAAAGGGATAGTAGTTAGAAACAAGGCAAGACTGGTTGCATAAGGTTACACCCAAGAAGAAGGAATTGATTATGATGAGGTTTTGCTCCTGTTGTTAGGATAGAAGCAATCAGGTTATTTTTGGCCTATGCATAATGGTGTTTATTGTGTACCAGATGGATGTGAAGAGTGCCTTTTTATATGGTACTATTGAAGAGGAGGTGTATGTGTGCCAACCTCCTAGTTTTGAAGATCCATAGTTCCCTGACAAAGTTTATAAGGTAGAAAAAGCTTATATGGTCTACATCAAGCTCCTAGAGCTTGGTATGAGACCTTGTCTACCTACTTATTAGAAAATGGATTTAGAAGAGGCACTATAGATAAGACTCTATTCATCAAGAAGGACAAAGGTGATATCCTGTTAGTGCAGGTGTATGTTGATGATGTCATCTTTGGGTCTACAAAGAAGTCTTTATGTGTTGAGTTTTTTTTTTTTTTTTTATTTTTTTTTTTTTTTTTTTTAAGCGGATGGATGCATAAGAGATTCCAGATGAGTTCTATGGGGGAGCTCACTTTCTTCTTAGGGTTGCAGGTAAAGCAGAAAGATGATGGAATCTTCATCAGCCAAGACAAGTATGTGGCTGATATATTGAAGAAGTTTGATTTTGTCACAGTGAAGACAACAAGCACTCCAATAGAGACTAACAAGGCATTGCTCAAGGATGAAGAAGCTGAGGATGTGGATGTTCACTTATATAGATCAATGATTGGATCATTGATGTACTTAACAGCTTCTAGGCCTGATATAATGTTTGTTATTTGTGCTTATGCAAGGTTCCAAGTTACTCCCAAAGTCTCACATCTTCATGCAGTGAAGAGGGTCTTTAGATACATGAATGGTCAATCCAAATTAGGACTTTAGTATCCTAGAGATTCACCATTTGACTTGGAAGCCTTTTTTAATAGTGATTATGCTGGAGCTAGCCTTGACAGGAAATCCACAACAGGAGGTTGTTAATTTCTTGGCAAAAGGTTGATTTCATGGCAATGTAAAAAGCAAACTATAGTTGCCAACTCCACTACTGAAGCAGAGTATGTTGCTGCTGCTAATTGTTGTGGACAGGTGTTGTGGATCCAAAATCAAATGCTTGATTATGGGTTTAATTTCATGAACACCAAGATTTACATTGATAATGAAAGCACCATTTGTATTGTGAAGAATCCAGTGTTTCATTCTAAAACCAAGCACATTGAAATAAGGCACCATTTCATCAGAGATTCTTATGAGAAGAGACTCATTCAAGTAATTAAGATACATACAGATCACAATGTTGCTGATCTACTCACAAAGGCATTTGATGTTAGCAGGTTTAACTTTCTGATTGCCAGCATTAGATTACTTAATCTCTGAAGATGTGTTTGTTAGATTTATGATTGGTGTGGTTTGAAGATGGTATTAGTGATGAATTTAGAGTTAAAACTGGTAGTTGTAAGGTTAATGCTGCTAGGCAGGATTTGGTGCTGCTGGGCGAAAGTTAGTACTGCTAGGCAAAAGTTAGTACTGCTGAGCCAAAGTTAGTACTGCTGGGTTACCGTTGGAGTTACAACTGCTGAGCGAAATTCTTGGTCAATAAACAGTTTCCTACTATTATAGGTTTCCTTTTTACCTATATAAGCGTATTCGACTACATCAAGATCATTCTAATACTCTCGAACACTAAAACGCTCTCAAAATTCACAAACCCACTTCAATTTATCACCGACTCCATAAATTAATCATCAATTAATCATCTATGGCGGATTTGAAGTTTGTTGATCAACACAATATGGTTGCTTGTTTGGAAAGAATAGAGGGGAATGCTGATTTTCATCAGATAGTGGACTTCTTGAATGCTAGCACTATCAGGTATTCTTTAACCATAAGTCCTACTATCTATGCTTCTTATATTGAATAGTTTTGGTCTACTGCTAAGACTAAAATAGTCAATAATGAAATACAAATACATGTTAAGGTCGATGGAAAGACTATAGTAATATCAGAATCATCAGTGAGGAGTAATCTTTACTTTAATGATAAGGATGGTGTTACTAGTCTAACAAATTCTAAAATTTTAGAAAACATTGCATTAATGGGATATGAAACTGTTTCTGATAAATTTATTTTTCAAAAAGCTTTCTTTTCCCCTCAATGGAAGTATCTTATACATACCATCTTACATTATCTAAGTTCAAAATCGACTGCTTGGAATGAGTTTTCAACTAATATTGCTTCAGCAGGTATATGTTTGGCAAATAATCAAAAGTTTAATTTTTTTAAATTAATTTTTTGATGGTATGTTAAGAAACTTGGATCCAAATTCTAAAAAGTTTTTGATGTATCCAAGGTTTTTACAACTATTTTTGAATAACCAAGTTAAAAATCTTGCATAACCTTTTAATGATTGTTAAAAATACGAAAAAGTATCGGTCACTTCCAATATAGGTAGTCATAGCTCGTAGTAATTAGTAATGTTATGTTAGTAAGCGAACCGGGCCAAAGACCCATGGACAAGCTCACTAAGAGCCAATGTCCAGCCTTGGTATGACATATATAAACCCTCTCCACACATGGAGAGGGTGTTGGTTGTTCATTTCTCACATTACACTAATCTAATATTTCCTTTTTACTATCTCTCTCTAAGTGTTCATCCAACCATTTCTTTCCCTCTCTAAAAACCAAAGTGAATCTTATCATACACGTGTTAAGATATTCTACAATTGGTATTAGAGCCATGATACCAATCTAAATATGCTTTTGAAATCGTTAAAAAATATGGTTTAAATTCTACTGATTCTGTCGACACACCCATAATTGAAACAAAGAAACTGATTGAAGATCTTCATGGGAAACAGTTGATCTACACTTTACCGTGGCTTGATTAGATCTTAATGTACTCTTACAGCCCCCCATAAAAAATAAAAAGGTTTAGGGGGGGAAAACCCCCCCCTTTGGGGGTGACCTTATCTATGTTGTCTGCTTATGTGCCCGGTATCAGGCTAAGCCTACCGAAAAGCACCTACAAGCGGTGAAACAGATCTTTCGATACCTTTCGGGAACCATTAACATAGGTCTCTGGTACTTGAAGGATACCAATATGTCACTCATAGCTTATGCAGATGCCGATCACGCGAGGTGTCGGGATACTAGACGTAGTACATCGGGAAGCGCTTAGTTCTTAGGTGACAAACTTGTTAGCTGGTCGTCAAAGAAGCAAAAGAGCACTGCTATATCAAGTATAGAGGCCGAATATATTGCCTTATCTGGGTGTTGCTCACAAATCCTTTAGATGCGTTCACAACTAACAGATTATGGCTTTCAATTCAATAAGATCCCTCTGTACTGCGACAACAAGAGTGTGATTGCTTTATGCTGCAACAATGTTCAACATTCAAGAGCTAAGCACATCGATATTCGCTACCATTTCATAAAGGAGCAAGTGGATAATGGAATCGTGGAGCTATACTTTGTCTGGACTGAATACCAACTGGCTGACATCTTTACTAAACCTTTTCCTCGAGAGAGATTTAACTTCTTGATTGATAAGCTAGGTATGAAAAGCATGTCTCCAAAAACGTTGAAACGTCTGGCAGAGGAAAGGGACGAGTAATGGTAGTAACTCATATCCTGTATATATGTATATATGAAAACATAAAAATCTAAAAATATTTTCCTTTTATAAAATTTTACAAAAACAATTTTTTTTAAAATCAGAAAAATATAATATAAAAATATGTATCTCTGGCATGTCTTCTGAAAATCGATAACATTTACGGCCTTAGAAATGTCATTTAATAATGATACGAGGCTGTAAATGAAGTTCGAGCAGAAGTTTCAAAAGCTTTCAAAACATGCCAAAATGGCTTGCTATTATTTCCGATAGTAACCCGGTCTTCATCTTCAAGGCAAGTATGTCGTCAAAAAGACAACTTGACCTCACAACGGGAAATTTATTTTTCTCGGGAATGAATTACTTTATATTCATTCAAAGGCTTGTGATTACTTTGCATCACAACCCGTGCTTCCTTTATTCCATAAGTGTACGTGTCAGTGCGCTTATGTGTCAAAATAAGAGAAATCTTATTTTCTTGGGTGTTGCTTTTTTTAAATAAACAATAATCATCTTTCAGATTCATCAGATCATCATTTTTCTAAGACAATTTTGATCCATCAAATAACGACTACAACTCTTTCAATAGAAAACGGGTCATTATTTGAGGGGGAGAAACTGTCAAAATCATCTTCTTCATAATTAATAAGGTGTCAATCGGAAAAGGTTTTAATGATATCGGGAGAATATTTCAAGGGGAGTTAATTAATTTTAACTCAATCGGGCTTTATTTGTTATATGTTTAATCTTTTAGGGGTATTAATGCAAACTGTGAGATTTTTTTCTTGTTTACTAAACCTTAGGGACTAGTTTTGCCATTTAGGAAACTTGAGTTTGCCTTAGGAATAGTTTAAATAGAAAAATTAAAACATTATTGAACCTCAGGGGGCATTTATGCCAAACCTTAAAAGATTTGAACATAAACACCCTCCTTGTCACTCTGTCTCTCGTCACACACACACATAAACCTTAAATCCACCATTGTTAACTGGCAAACCCTCAAGAATTCGTTCAATCCTCGTTCTAAGCTTAAGGTACACGTGTTAATGCTAATGCTTCCATATTATCTGACCCAATCATGATTTTTATGCTCGAAAAACCCTAAATTCGAACTAAGTTTTGTCACCATCAAAAAGTTGATGAAAAGATAAATTGATTGAGGGGTTTTGGTCTAAATGGGGTCTAGATGTTGTGCCCAAAATAGTTTTTAATGGGGATAACTTCTTCATGGGTTTTGATCGATTCTTGAAATTCGAATTAAGTAAAAATGGGCAAAAACTTGAAAAAGTTTATGGGTTTAGGTTTAGAACTGATATAATGAATGATTGAGTGCATTTGAATGTTATTTAACATGCTTGTTTGAAAAATCTTGAATATTTTGGGTTTTCGTGTTCATATGGCTCAAAATTGGCATAAATCAAGATTTTTGTGGTTAATTCATGTTAAAAAGATGTTAGAATGATTCCTAGATGCTATGTGACCATGAAATGATAGATATTGTTGCTTGAATAAGGGAAAAATGTTAGTGTAAAAATCTAAACAAGCAAACTATACGTTCTTTCATAACTCAAGCGAACAATACATAGGGATTACACAGGAGAACTATACATATATGATTACACAGACGAACTATACGTATATGGTTGCTCAGGTGAATTATACAATCCTTCATAGGCGAACTATACGTGCATCAGTTAGACAGGCGAACTATACACACCTAATTACAACAGGCGAACTATACGTAGGTGCCTAACACAGGAGAACTATACATAAGCTCTTAACACAGGCGATTTATACACTATCTATAGGCAAACTATACTTGATTTTTTCTTGTAGACCAAATCTCATAATCTTGGTAATCCAATAGCATAACCTTATCTAAGTAGAATTATTCCCTATCTTGTCACTTAGTGATTATCTTAGGTTTAATTTTCCTTAGTAATCTTAGTAATTGCCTTGATTTCAATAGTTGGCCTATAGTTAATGTGGTATATGAGTATGTGTGTCTCTTTTTTTCATGTTTATTAGTTCTTTGCATTATGTGCATGTGTAGTAACTTGTTGCCTAGTAATTGTTTGCCTATCCCATGTTGTAAATCCTGTCCTGCATTAATAATCGTGCATCATGGTGTAAATTGTCTATCTGTTCTATATATATTTGTTTGTATATGAACTGTATGTGACAAATCTTAGAAGAATCATGTCTTCCATCACTGCTAAACAAACCAAGCTTGATCTTGAGCTTGTTCCTAAGGAAAATAGACTTGATATCGAAAAATGCAATGGAGGAATCCCTCGCGGATTGACACCAAGAGAACCCACATTTCAAGTCGTTTTGGATGCTATCGCTCTCACTCCATGCTATCCTGCATTTCTCATCACTACGGATGTCCCTGAAGTGTACATGCACTAGTTCTGGAATTCTGTGTACAAGCATGACACCTTCTACAGATTCAAGATTGACAAGAAGAAACGATTCAAACTTACTTTGGAGGTCTTCAGAGATATCTTTTAGATTTGCCCAAAAGTACGGGGTAGAGACTTTGATCTCGTTCCTTCTGAAGAAGACATTGTGTCTTTCTTAAGAGAACTCGGTCATACTGTGGAGATCAATTCACTCAATGATGTTGTTGTCGATCAGATGCATCAACCTTGGAGAAATTTTGCTGCTCTTATTAATCGGGGTTTATCTGGAAAGACAAGTGGTCTTGACAAGCTTCGTCTCTCCAGAGCTCAAATCCTTTGGGGTATGTTCTATCAGAAAAATGTAGACTATGTGGAATCACTTTGGGAAGACTTCGTCTACCAGATTGAAAATAGAGTCTACAAAAAGCAAGAAAAGATGTACTACCCTCGATTCACTAAAGCTATCATTCACCACTTCCTTATTCAAGAAAAGTCACTTTCCTGGAGAAAAAAAATTAGGTTGCATACCTCCAAAGATGACTACTTGATTAATTCCTTAAGATTTGTCTCTACAAAAGAATAACCAGATCTATGAGCCACTATTCTCTTCCCTGAATGTTTGACCAGTCCAGCGATGAAGGAAAGTAAAGCGTATAATACTTATCTAGTCTATGCTACAGGTGTTGTACCTCCCAAGATGGCTCGAAAATTTAAGAATGCTTCTCCTTTTAAGAAAGACAGTGATCTAGTCCTTATTGATGAAGAAACTGTCACAAAAGGCAAACGAGTTAATAGACCTGCCAAGAAGTCTACAACTAAGCCAGCAGCAGGTGTCGTCATTAGAGAGGCTCCCATAGAAACAAAATCTAAAAGTAAGGAAAAGGAAAAGGTGGATGTTACTCATGGGAAAGGAATTGAATTGCTATCTGAAGTAGCATTGACAGAAGAAGCTTAGATTAAAGAAGTAAGAAAGAAGAGCTTAAGGGACTTACACAAGACACATCCTAGTGGTTCTGGTACGGTTGCTAAAAAACCACAAAGTGTTGATAAGATCATACCTACTGTCACAAGTGAAGGAACTGGTGATAAGCCAGGGGTTCCCGATGTGACAGAAGATGATTCTACTGAGAGTGAATCTGAGACTTGGGGAAATGATGAAGACGACATCAACAATGATCAAGATTTAAGTAATGAAGACAATGAGCAGGAGAATGAAAGTGAAGAGAATGTATCTGATTCAGAGCAAGAAGAAGAATCTAAAGATGATGATCAAGAAGCGAAGGAGTTTATTCATACTCCCTTTCCCACTGATGATAAAGATGATAATCTGGAATCAGAAATGATGATGTGAATAAAATCAATGAAGAAAATGATGATGTGAATAAAGCGATGAAGAAAGTGATGATATGATTAAAGGTGATAAAGAAATTGTTCAAGGTGAGGGTGCTGATGCTGAAATGATTGACGCTCAACAAGGGAATGAAAATTTAGAGACTACTCAAGAAAAAGTTGTTGAAGATGCTCATGTGATAATTTCTACTATTACGAAGAAGATTGAAGTTCCTGTTACTAGTTCTTCTCGTGCATCTGACTTGGCATCCAAATTCCTAAATTTTTTAGATATTCCTCATGATAGGTCACATGAATCTTGAATCAATCATATCAACATGTAAAGTTTGAGAGAATGAGGGCAAGTAAAGGGAAAATTCAAATCTTATTATGGAGGGAAAAATGAGAGTTAATTACAAGGGCATCACCCTCTAATGAAGATTAGCGGGCTATTTATAGGCAATGGGAGGGAGGCTTCCCTTCCTTATTTTCTTAACTTGTCAATACTAGTCCCTAGACTTTGGTTATTATGTTATTTCTTACTTAAAGCATAATAAACCTTATTACAAGCTATATTAAACTAAACAAAATAAAGTCTAATAACAAAATATAATAAAACCACATAATCGACACTTTTCCATAAACCTAACATGATCAATTCAGACAGTTTTGTACAATGTTCCATCAATTCCATTAGTTTTATGCTATCCTAGCTATTTCCAAGTGTGTTAGCTCTTAAGAGAGGTAGATCATTGTACTATTTAGATGTAGTCTCAAACATAGTTTGAGCATCTACACCCTTCAATTTGGTATCTTGGCATCTGGGACCACTATCTGAACCAGTTCCCTAAGGACTTTGCTCAATAGTGTTGCCATGAATTGGGTCCTATTGATGTTACAACTATCCTACTCTGCTTCTAAGCTAGAAGCAGTAGTGGCAGCCCTTACTATTCTGTCACCCAACTCCTTATGGATAGCCTCATCACCAACCTTTTCAAGAGAACCACTAGACTGAGGTATCTTGTTGATCCCACGCCTTGATCGATTCTTTACCTAGTAAAGTGTATGTTACCTTGGATGAATCCAAAATAACAATGGTAGAAACTTTGTTTGTATATCAAAGTGTATGCGGAATCTACTCTTTAATACTCTAGAAGATATATATATATATCAATGAAACAGTACCAACAATGAACAATGAATCAAACACAAACTGCTTCAATATTATTAAATCAATAATATGAGTACTCATGCTTAGTACTAGGGTTTACAACCTTGAAGCTATTACAATGAGAGGCTGTGTAGGTATATGTATGATAATGAGTTGATTGAGATGTATGAGATGTATGAACTAGATGCCCTAGGATCTCCTTTTATACACCAAGGAGTCCTAATGAGCTTACAATACTATCCTAAATATTTAGTCAAATATATTAAATACAATGACTAAATATTAAATGCTTTCCTAAGTATTTAGTCAAATTCTCAATCAGCATTAATTTCTTCAATCATCATTAACTTCAGTCTTCTGTTTAACTAATCAGCATTAACTTCAGTCAATTAGCATTAACTTAAGTTGAAACAACAAGAAGACTTTTAGCAGCATTAACTTTCTCACCAACAACAGTAATCTTGAGCCAGCAGTAGTAAGTTATTCAATAGCCTTAAGTTAGTACAGGCAGTAGTAACTTACTCTAGCAATATTAACTGACTGATTTAGTACTAGCAGTTGTAATCTTAAGCAGTATGAACTATTTTCTTCTAGCATTACTAACTGTTGGCTTAGCAGTACTAACTCCTCCCTTGGCAGTACTAACTCTAAAGTGTTTAATTCCTAACAATCCTCACCTAAACTTGTGATTTACCTTCAAATCATCAAGTTTCTCTGAATTAAACCTTCTTTGTGTTTGCTAAGAGGATGTTTGATGCTTCCAAACACTTCATCTTTTTTATCTTTCTGCCTGCATGAAGATCTTTTAAAAAAGTTCATTTGCCATCTCACTATGCTGATCTAGCAGTTTTAACTTTAGGGCTGGCAGTACTAACTTCTGCACCAACAGTAGTAACTGGTACATTAGCAGTATTGAAATCATAATCAAACTTTGGTTCATGCTCATGCCTCCCCTAAATCTCTGCATCATAAGTCTGCTATGTCTACTTCAAATCTGTCTTCAAGCCTCATCTGCTACAAGGATCTGAAGATCATCCTCTTATGGGAACCCAAGCCATTACTGACTTGAATCTTCCTTGTGCATCTATATAATCAAGTCTCTTCAAAGTGACTGATGCAATGTTGTTTTTGGAGACATAATCTATTACTCTGTTCTTTGGCTTCCAAACCCAACATGATGAAGCCTTAACATCATTAAACTTTTGATTAAAACACCTTTTTGTTAATGTTGTTCTCTTGTAAAAGGGCATGTGAACAGTTGATTGCGCTTGATTTTGAAAATATGTCCTTGGTCTAGCACAAAGAATTGTTGATTTGGGGTGAGCAGTATAAGAATGCCTAACAGTATTAACAGGCCTGGCAGTATTAACAAATTTTAGGCCAGTCTTCATTAAGACTGCTCTTGGAGCTATATGTTTGTGTGCACTGGAATGAGAGGTTTTAGAATAGTAGTCATTATCCTTTTTGTTATAATTATTTCCACTTACTATTCTTTTCCTCTATTGGTTAGGACAGCTGTATTGAATGTGATCAAAACTTCCACAGATAAAACATGCCTTGTTATTAAACATAAAGTTACATCCTAACTGATTGGATTTTTGACCATTCCAGTTCCTTTGGTTTCCTCATCACTTTCACAAATATTAAAAATTCCACAGGCTAAAGACATAGGCAAGGCAAAAATGGTTGAACCTGAAAAACCTTTGAGAGAAGAAAGATCAAATTTCAATGGCTAAAGAGTTGCTAGAAATCTTGCAAGCTTCATACTACATAGCTGGAACTTGAAAATGAAGTGAGGGCTTTTATTGATAAAGGAAAAGAAGCCAATATAGCTTTACTTGAAATCAGGGATAACACACAAACGGATGAAGGGATTACTACTTTCCATTGGCTCAACAAATTGCAAAACAGAAGAACAAGATAGTTGAGTTTTAAAGAAAGACAATATTGTTTATATGAAAATCTTGGGAAAATAGAAAGATACACTTTGCAGCATTAAGAGGCTCAAGGAGATAAAGGGAGCAAGCCACCAACTTAGGACAGTTGAGAATATACAACGTCTACCTATTTGAAGAACATGGCTAGATATAAACACAATCAGCTGAAGAGCAAAAGTTATAATGAGATCTAGGAGATGTTTGTTAAAGAGATGAAAAGGGTAAACACTTTTGTAGACATGAATACAGAGTTGGGGAAAAGCAGTGAGACAAGAACAGAAGGAAGTTCTAAAAGAGCAGGAGATGAGCTTGAATCTGATAAATCAAAGAAGCAGAAGATAGATGAGCATGTAGAAGCTGAAAAGGATGATGATCAAAAGGAGGCAGAGATGAAAAAGCACATTGAGATAGTTAAAGATGATGAGGTAGCAATTGATGTTATACCTCTAGCCACCAAACCTCCAGTGATTGTTAAATACAAGATTGTCAAAGAAGGAAAGTTTGTATTCTTTCAATTGATAAGAGCTGATGGAAGTTCAAAAAGATACTTATCAATGATTAAAATGCTTCAGAACATTGATAGAGAAGACTTGGAGACCCTCTGGAAGTTGGTTAAAGCTAAACATGGGAATACAAGGCTAGAGGATGAATATGAAAGAGTGTTATGGGGTGATATAAAGGTAATGTTTGAACCTGACATAAAAAGTGAAGTATAGAGAAATCTACAATGGTACAAAGTGACTGTATGGAAGTTGTTTGATGACTGTGGAGTGCACTTTGTGAGGTTTAAAAATCTACATATTTTTATGTTGGTTTAGAAAAGATATCCCCTTACACCAATAACAATCTCAAACATGCTAAACAAAAAGCTTCAAGGTGACCATTGGAATGAGATGTGTTATCAACTACTTAAGCTCGTGACAAAGCAGGAAAAGGGTCTATGAAGTGTTTGAATGCATCCTCCTGGTGATGGTGAAGACTTTTAATGAAACTTGAAGATTCAGATGATGAACATCAAGTTTAGGGGAGGATTGTTGGGTTTAAAAAGACTTCAAGATATTCTTAGAGTTACTGTTGCTCAGGTATATATTAGTGTTGTTAAGCATAACTTCGTGCAACTGGTAATACTAATGAAAATTATGCTAAGTAGTTAGTACTGGTAGTGTAAAAGTTACTACTGCTAGTATATATTAGTACTGTTAGCATAAAGTTACTGCTACTAATAGAAGTTAAGACTTCTCAAAGATGAAGACTAAAAATATACTAAGTAGTTACTACTGCTAGTACAAAAGTTAGTACTGCTAGTGTATGTTAGTACTGCTAAAGTAAACTTCTAAGTAGTTAATGCTGCTTATGCTCAGTTACAACTGCTGAGTGATTACTACTGCTGGAAGGATTATGTTGACAGAGATGAGATCAATGACTTATCAGAGAAGAGATAAAGATTGATTGGAGAACAAGAATACTTACGAAGATAAGTGTTGGAACTTATTGAAAACGACTAAGTGTCGTTTCTGCTGTTAGAGATGTTCGCTTCTGCTGATAGCATTAAGTC